>JAWZYV010011893.1:0-204062 GCA_038373885.1 Cheiracanthium punctorium
TTTCTTTCTGTCAGTAAAGTCAGTAAAGTAAGTAAAAAATAAGTAAGTTTTCTTTTTTTTTTTCTTTTCTTCTCAAGTTATCGTTACAAAAGAAAATTCTAAGGAAACTTCGAATCAGACACGGATTAATGCAATTTTGAGGATAAGAGCGGCTGGTTGAAATTTATGTCCATTTTATGGAAGTAAACTAGCTGCGTGCCCGTTCTTCGTACGGCAGGAAACGAAAATTTTCCTTACATGTGTAATTCGAAATTATTCGTGATGTGGAATTAAAAAAAAAGAGAGAAATTATTTGACTCTTAATGTAAAGTTTGTGTTATGAGTACTAACCTGATCATTGCAGTATAATGACTCAAAAATCTACGTCAGTGTCATTCACTATCAAAAAAGTGGAAAGCTTAATGGTTTGCAGAGAACTCCTGGCTTTCAAAATGTCTTATTTCTACATAATACTGTTTTTTAGGCTCAAGTTGTAGCATTAAATACCTAAGACACTACATGAAATGGAGCACCATTTATTTCTTTCCGAACATGTACCATATAAGGAAAGTATTGTAATCATGAAAAAATTCGACTTCGAGATTTTGGTGTATTTACACGTTTTGAGGTCTTCTGAATTCATTTATGCTATTTTCAAGAGATGTTTTTAAAATAGCTGGCACCCGCTCTTCATACGGGAAGAAGGGAATATTTTACTACTAAAATCATATCTGCATGTGACAAAACAGAATTTCATTTTTAAAAAAGTTCAAGTAATCTCCTCTGTTGAAATTACTGCGGGATATATTAACGCAAATTAGAATTACATTTCATTTAGTTGGTTGTAAGACAACCGTTGAAAAAGGATAAACACTTTTAATTTCATGAAATATTTATTAACGTGGTACATTGCGATTTATTCATATTATCTTTACAAATCTAATAATACTACCTATTACGTACATTAATACTATCTATACTCGCTTCTCCCTCTTCAAGGCTCCCTTAAAAGAAACAGCTTAGATTATTTGGCCTCAATGGGATCTTGTGATTCTGTGGCGATTCTTTGCAATTTACGCATTAGCATAAATAATAATCATTTCACATAATGGTTACCATTAAGGAAACTCTCCATATATATTTAATTTATACATAGTTTTATAAGATTGGCGTATTTAGCGCCGCAAACCATTTCATCTTACTGTGGGGAGAAAATATCCAAGGGGTGCCATTTTAAATATCCATGTATCTAATATAGCGATATCTTTTATATCCTCCATAGTCCTGTCTCCTGAAAAACATCAAACTGTGTAATCTCGAGGAGCTACTTATTCCCATTTTAATTGTGACAGGGCGTTAGAGTTGCAGAGTTTACAAATTTCACGCATTTTTTTTAATTTATGACGTCACTGTTTGACTGCCGTAAAGGATACCCCGGTAGATTGAGGGAGTTAATTTCGATATTTCGCATAATTGTTTTCAAACGGTATCATTAAAACTTTGCGTTGGACCTTTATGGAGGAACGTAATTCAACGTTAAAATAAAACTATACTCGCAACCTGCATGCGTATGTTAGGCAACGCCTGCGCTAAATTAAATGCCAAAAATAAAAATAGTAAATAGAAAAATTTTAATATATCGCGCTTTGAAACGAACTTTGTAACTTTTAAAATGAACATTTTCAGCGCCGTGAAAACATTTCAATTTTTAAATAAGCACCGGATTAAAATACCACTTCTAATAATAATAATCGTGAATTTCTTAGTTTATTTCTACAGTAAATTTTAATCAAAATATCGTCTCCCTGTGTTGAAAATAGAGCTGGAATAAATGAGTTAAAATTATGGCGTAATTTTTACCTATCTTAAAGCATTTGACGTCATAGATCCTCACTTGCGAATTGAAATTCTGATATCCCATTTAAAAACTCGATTGGTTGAAAAAACCCTTGTTTTTAATCTTTTCTGTGGCAACAACCGAACATAAATTCTCGTGCCGTGATCGCAATGTAATGAATGGCGTAAGATCGCGTTGATGCTATTAAATTCTAAACATTAGGCTGCTTTAAAATTCGTAAAAAATCATCTAATTTACATAATTTTTTCGTTTTTATTTTAAAAGAGGGAGAAAAGAATGTTTCACGATTTGTCAAAATATCTAAAAGTTATGACGGATAGAATTCAAGATGCGACAGTTTTAAAATTATTTTACGAAAAAAAAATCGCGAAGCAGATGTTTAGTAAAAAAATTCCTAAAAATCGGTAAATCATGTTACGTATTCAGAACAAACTGTTTTTAAAAGAAAATTTCTTCCTCTATCCGATGATACAAATGCCGTTTTGCTGCTAGCGTAATTTCCGCCGTTATTACGAATTAGGTGAGAAAAAATGCCATAAATCGCATAAAACATAAAATTAAAAAAAATCTAGGTCGAATTTTGAAAAAATCGCTTCGAGGTGCACAACTACATATTTACATCTTCCCGCGTACCAAATTTGGTGTTTCTAGGTGTAGCCGTTTGTCCGTAACGCTGCCGACAGACACACACACACACACACACACACACACAGACACCTTCTTTTATAATAAGTAGAGAATAGGATCTCTGACATTTTTTATGTAATTTCTTTTTTTTTCCTCGGTGAAGGCTTAATCCGCCAGCTTTCGAATTCAGTAACAAAGATTTCTAATCCTGTCCGGAGGAAAGGAGGGGGGGCCTCATATGCTTCCAGCTGCACTAACATTTTTGACCACGGGCCGCCACTGGTTATTTAAATTTATTTTATAATGCGCATGCGCAAACATCATGGTATAAACGATGGTCTACGTCTTTTTAAAAGCGTAGACATTCTGCGACAGCGAAACAAAACTTCGTAGACGACTGTCTGGATGTCGAGAACACAATAGCGCACCTTGACTTGATGTTACAATTTATTACTTTAAGGACACGTTCAAAACGAGGCAAAATCAAAATTTTGTTTTGTTATTGCAATTAGTTTATTAGTAATTTATTTTTCTCTCAGCTCGAAACAATTTTTAGCCATTTCTATTTATTTTTCGCTGTGATTCTAGCCACTTTTAATCCGGCAGAGTTGCAACTAGGGATGGACACGAGATACATCGCATCGTGTCGCGTTCTTGTTTAGCATGCGAGACGAAACAGAGAAAATTTTTGCGAGGCAAGACGCGAGACGAGAAAGGAAATATTTAGCAAGGCGAGACACTAGACGAGACAGAGAATTGTCTCACACGATATTTCTCACGAAAATTTCTTGTCCATAAATTTACGATACGAATTGCTTTTCAATCAGAATAGAAGTGCTGTATTTGTGGCGGTATGCCATCCCCTTCACCGTATTTTTTATTTTAAAAGGAGACGTTTATTTTGTATAATTATTTTGAACATAATGATATTTTTATTTTGTGATTTTACAACGGTGTGATGTGCAAACGAAAAGGATTTTTTATAGACCGCCCAAATAGATTTCCGTACAATCTTTTTTGTCAGAATTAAAAAATATAAACCTATCTTTAGAAATATAATACATATACGAAGAAAC
Source organism: Cheiracanthium punctorium (assembly GCA_038373885.1). Taxonomy (NCBI): domain Eukaryota; kingdom Metazoa; phylum Arthropoda; class Arachnida; order Araneae; family Cheiracanthiidae; genus Cheiracanthium; species Cheiracanthium punctorium. Next base: position 3,541 of record JAWZYV010011893.1, read on the forward strand.
TCACTAATGCAACGACAAACCAGGCAGCTATTTGGTCCCTGGTATTTTATTTTGCATTTTTAACCTAAAAATAACTCTAAATTCTATATATCTAGCGTGAAGTCAGTTCCATGACTCGCATTAACTTTCGTTTAAATCAATAGTATTCAATCTACGGATCGTGTCGTCATTCATGGGTTCTCATAGGAGCACTTTTAAGGGAATTTCTTGCATTCAAGAAGAGGGGAATGGTTATCTCAGTCTTTGAAATACTTTAAAACTGAAGTAATACAAGAAAGTTCACTATGTTATATAGATGCTTTTTACACCGAGTAGCGGATATACAGGTTGTGTGACGGCGATCTATAATATACATACCCTTTTTAAACTTATTTGAATGTACCATTTAAACACTAGTACGTTTTAATTGATTTGCATTCGTAGGCCGAAATGCATAAGAATTACTTTTGCAATCCTGTGAACAAATTATTAGCACTACACACACCAAAATCTACGCAGGTCATGCGACCGTGACCTATAACATACAAGCTCAATTTGAGCTCAATCGACTGCGCCGTTTAGACACTAGTGTTAAGACAATGAGTAAGGTTGATAGCCAAAGTGTGAAGGTACCGCGTTCGGACATACTGCGCGGCTGTCGATCTAACGGTCTACAGTTTCGGACGGTTTTCTGCCGATGCAGTAGCGCACTTTTAAGAATTTCTATCCATAAACCATAATGTAAACGAATTCTTTTTTACAGCTCTTAACAACTTTCCTTTTTCGCGCCCCGAGTTTTAAGTCAGAAGACATCTGGGTTGACAAATTTTTGTGATGTCGTGTGAGTTACATAATCCCCGTGAATCAAAGTCAAGTACCTGTCAGTCAAAATGTTCCTGTAGAACTGGCGAAAATCGTATTTTTTATCTGAATGTTCCTTTTAATTACTATTTAGCCTTACTTGCCTGGCCGTAGCAACAAACTGCTAAAATGTAAGATGTAGTTATTTGTTCAAAGTAAATACAGGACTATTTCAAGCTTGAATTTTTCCTAGTTGGCTGTATTATTTTTTTTTAAAGTTAAAAGTCTATAAATCTGAAACACTTAAGAACACAGTGCGTATTTAAAATCTGAAACACAGATTTTAAATACGCACTTGAGTGCTATGTATTAAAAGCATATCATAGTCAATGCTTCTTCCCTAGTTTTCTTCCTTATTTCATTAAGTTGAAAAGTGTATTATTATTCATTGTGCTGTATTTTTTTCCTTGCTCCATAAAACACATCTTTGGATTCTAAATCTATCATTAAATCACCTACTAAAACTGTTTTACAAGCAAATTCCAACTATACTTCAGCATTTTAAATACTGTTTGGAATGTGCATCATAATTCATGAGTGTGCCGTGTTTGTCTTTCTTGCTCACAAACTCTTCTTCAAAATTGAAATCTATATTAAAATTGCCTACCAAAACTGTTTAAGAATCTTTCTCAGGCATATTCTAACTATACTTCACATTTATAAATACCATTTGGAAAGTGTATCGTAATCTATGAGTGTACCATATTTGTCTTCCTGTTCCATAAAACACATCTTCGGAATTGAGATCTATATTAAAATCGCCTTCTAAAACTGTTTTACAATTTTCGCCAGGCATATTCTAACTATACTTTTCCTTCGTAATAATCTGTAGCGTTTGCCAGTTTCTAGCCAAATTTGGAAGATATCACAGAGCTTGGTTTGGTTTTGAAGACGTATTTTTCACACCAAACTTGGCAATCAATTATCAAAAATTGCAAACCTTGTGCGACTTTCAACATTTTTTCTCCCCTTCCCCTTCGCTTTATCTGGCAATCACATCTGAAAAGTGCCTCGCCGGACAAGGCATGTAGACAAAGACAAATTATGTCGACGCTGAAAAACATGCTTGATTTTAATCGTACTGTAGTTCTAACAACGAGTGAGTGTGAGGATTCGAAGCATGAAGAAACTAGTCCTTGTACTAAACAGTGAATGTCTGTCATACATACCCTACACATTACTGTTAACATTTAAATGGAAAATAGCGTCGTGTAATACTTATATGTACTGACTGAGCATACATAAAATTATTTTGACTCTCAATTTTCTCACTTTTGTTCATTGAAGCTTTACTCGCGGATCCAGAACTGTCACTAGTAAATTATTGCCCTGTTGTGGTTAACGTGAATCATAGTACACATGATTAAGCACGCATGAGGTACTCAAACGTGAGACACTCATATTTCTAATGAACAAGCTGTATCATTTTCGAGCACTTCATATTACCAATCCCCCCCCCTTCCGAAAAAAATTGTAATGAGAATGATCGGCTCATGTCGGCAATTATAAAAGAACGATATCACTTTTGGTATTAAACACGTAAACCAGTATGTCTCTTAAAATGTATTAATGTTGTCGAAATTCTCTTCAGATTCCGAACCTTTTCACTACCTTGACCAGAAATGTAGAGGGTAATTTTTTCGGGGTAAAAATATGCATTAGTGTCGGGAATAAATAAATGTAATTTCTGCAAGACATAAAAATCTAAAAGCTCATGGTAACTGATCTAAAAATTTCGGCGTCGAGGGGGATAAATATCCATTGCTACGCCTCTAATTTCGACTTCCTTAATTTCATTTTATTAATGGACCAACAAATTAATTTTTTCATTTAAAAAAGAAAAAGAAAACAAGAAACAGTTAAAACACAAAAAAATAATCTTCACCCTTCAAAACGTCCCTGAAACCTCTGCCCATTTAAAACTTTCATTGACACCCTCTGAAATCTCGGCTTAGACGATTAAATAACCCAGATAATAAAAAACGATTTCTCTTCAATATCCAAAACTCCAGAGTCAGACTGACAACCGCGGGATAAGCCAAAACGCTGAGACTTTCCACTTCATCCAAAACAGTTTTTACAATCGTAAAAAGGTGGCATGTCCCAGCTGACTGTGCCCCAGAGATGTTTAAATTTTTTATTTAAAAAGTAAGCAGAAATAGAAGAAGAAATCTGTTAACAGTGCGAAAAGTTATTTTCGATCCCCAATATGTCCCTGGAATAATATAGACCCATTGAAAACTTAATTGACTCCTTTTGGAATCTCGGCTTTAGAAGTTCATGTAATTTAGCTCATGCACCCACTATTAGAAAAAAAGGTTTTTCTTCAAGATCATGTACACAGGGCCCTTGCTAAAGGGGAGGTGGGGTAGGGGGAGTCTACCCTCTAATACTCGCAAAATTCTGTTAAACTTGGCAAAATTAGACTCCTAATTGGCAAACTTGGTAAAAATAAATAAAATAACGAAAACCATAATTCATTTCTGATACGCTTGACAAAATTACACAAACCCAGTTGGCAAAATTAAAAGTTGGTAATATAGTTGATAAAAAAATTAATAAGTTGGTAAAAACCGATATTTGACTTGGCAGTTTATCTCCCCTCCTTAAATAAAGCCTTAGCAATGGCTTTGTATGTACCTCTTTATATACCCTTATATTATTCAATATACCCCTATCATACTGTCTGACTCGCGACTCCTGCACATGGGCGTCGGCACAAAATTTTCCGATGCAGGGGTGGGAGGAGGACAAAGATTGTTTTAACATATGGTTATCGTATTGGAAAAAAACTAAAAAGCAGAGAAAAAACGGCATATAATAATCTAGGGGGGAGGCAAATGATCCCCTTGGCCTATGCTTCCGAAGCCCTTGCTCCTGAACAGCCCCTATGTCCGTGTGTGTGCTACATACAAAACATAAGTAAGGGTGGCTCTCACGCAACACTTATCTTACACCCTCCTCTCAGTCCGAAAAGCCGTTGATTCGGATCAGAAATCTTTAAGTTATTTGAACCGTTAGATCTTATACCGTATTTAAATATATTGACACCAATATGTTATAATTTGTAACGAAATGTTCCAATATTATTGCATATAGTTATGTAGCTATAACGGTATGAAAATATCGTTCTTTTCCTTTAACGTTATGGTCTCATACCATACTCCGTTACGTTATGGTCTCATACCGTATTTAAAACGTTATTCAGCGAAATGCTATATTCTATAACTAATTGATACTGTATCGTTATTAAATAGTTAGGTGAGTTTAACGTTATAAACTAAGCGTTAGCATGAGTAACCGAATGCATTCTGTTACTTTTTGTTCAGTTTCTGACTATAACACAAAACGGAATAACGTTATAATAAGTATACCATTGAATAACGTTATTCTGAATAACGTTATTGCAATAACGTATTCATTTGCGTTCTGTAGATTTGTTACGGTACGATAATAAAATACAAAATGTAACGTAACTAATACATAACGAAAATCAAGCAGTTATTTGTACATATAAAAATTGTATAACGAATTATTTTGTTACAAGGCCGAATAACGTTACAATTTTGTTACGTTAAGTTACGGATCCCTGCTTTTTACTAGAACTTTCTACACCAACTGGACTTTAGAACGACGAACCCAGGAAACAAGCAGAGTATTCTGTAACATTATGTATAATCCCGGTGGTCATTTCCGACAAACTATTTTCTCGTCAAATGTGCTGGCAAACTGTTGCCAATTGTATTCGAAACCTTCAATAATTTCACGCAACCATTAATAATTTCTCATTCCTCTTGGCGAAAAATCCCTCTTCTTGTTTGACTGTCGGGATAATACGCAAGTACCAATTTTTCTATGAATACTGCTCTTATCTGCTGTATAGATTAAAGAACCTAAATCATTTTATACGCAGCCAAATATCGTCAAACATGATGTTTTTTTTTTCTTTCAATTTTTTTTTGTAAATAAATTCTAAAGTAATTTAAATCGGCTGACTGACATCTCCGATTTTTTTAATATCTATCAGTTGCTTGCATATGTAGTCTGCTTACTGTGTAAATTATCTGAAAACATATTTTCAAGTAACACTGTAATTTACATTCGTGTTGAAAAAGAATTCTCTTACATACAATCATTATGGAAGAATGTAACTGTAAAAATCTATATACAACTCCTTTTATTATGATTGTTTTGTTTGATTGTTTTTTATATCAAATCCTTGTGCTAATAAATCTGATATGGACAGTACATGACTTCCTTGTACTTCTATTAAATCAGAAATATTTTCGGTGCACTTCATCTAAAAGTTATTTTGTTTGAACGAGACAAAATACTGCATTAATTCTAAAGTTTACTGCCAAGCTGAGTTCAGTTTTAAAGATTTGTTTCACTTAATTGGGCAATATTTTGACAAAAGCCAACAAGCTTGAGATAGTTAGCGAGATCTCAGTCACAGTTGAAATAGTTATTCTTCACAAATTTTTAATGAAATGAAGCACTGTAAAAACAAAATACTCAAAAATAAGCAGAATGTACTCATTTTTGAGTATATTCTGATCTTATAATAGCTCCGAGTAATGTGTTCTCAAATTTACGAAACTCATGTACTCATTTTTTGAGTTCATGGAAGAACTCAAACATGAGTGTACGTATACTCAAAATTTTTTAGCACATTATGTACTCATTTTATAAAACATATGAAAAACTCATTTTTGAATACAAACAAAAATCGATATGTAATGTATATTTTTGATATGCATTTTTGTTATACTTTAAATATATTTAATACGAACATATTGACAGTCGATTTTTGTATGCACTCATAGAAGAATCAATATATTCTTATTAAATATATTATTTTTGAACATTTTGATTGAAATTTAGGAATAACCATTATCTTATGCGTAAGTAAAGCGTATAGATTATTTGATTGTTTTCTGTAAATTATCTCGTTTCGTTACAATTTTTATTTATATTCAAGACACTGATCTGACATACAATGATCACAGAATGTTGTTATGACTATCTGTAACTATTAATCTGAGAAAAACTTTCCAAAAGTGTAGCGATTCACCAACAGTGTTTAGAAAGCCATTGACATTAAAGCTTTTAAAATGTAAAGAAACTTTAATATTTTTACTCTTAAAAATCCCCCCCCCCCAAAAAAAAAGTCACTAATACAGTGACCGGTTTATTCCTAAGCATATAACTATAACTTTAACTAATAATAAAATAACTATAACTTTAAACAATCAAATAACATAGATGTTTTACTTACGCATAAGACGGAGGCTCTATTTGTGATTTTTAACCAATTCTCCTATCATTATATATGATAGATTATTTCTTCCATTTTTAAGCAGCGAACGCCATATGCTCTACACAGCAATAATGACGGCGACCACGTTGAGCTCGTTGAACGGACTCTTCCAAAAATAGGCTCTGGGCACGCGCAGAAATCCCGGTGAGGGGTAGTTCAGAAAAATGAGATCTTGATATACTCATTTTATCGCGCTTTCTTTTTGAGTATTCTTCCGCGCGTAGTAATAAGATATAGTTCGTAAATTTAAAGTACGCTACTAATTTATTCTTATAAGTACTGAAACGAAATATTTCCGAACACCCCATAAACGTTTATTAAATAATTTACCAGTGTGCAAATGACGCAATAAGGGATTATAATTATATTTATCCACATGCTTATTTTTCAGTTTGAATGATTATTTATATTTAAGCACGTCATGTACTCGTTTATGATGCAAATGTATTTAAAAAAATATGAGTACATTAAAGTACTCATTTTTAAGTAAATCATTTTTAACAGTGAGGAATCTATAGACCCTTAATGTATTTTAAGTCTTTTGGGCAACCCTGTAAATAAATTACTCAGTCGACAGCAATCAAAAACAGTGTTAGATGTTACAATAGTTCTAAATACAAAATTTCTACATTAGTAGTAGATAAATGGGGGTTCACCTCATGCGGTGCCATGTTAATTCTGCGGTGCTGTCCGGTGCTTTCCCTGGGCTGAGCGAGAGAGGGGGGCGTGGTCGGACCGGATGTTGAGAGAGGAAGTTGACCGGATGTTCGAAGGGTTGATAAGAATTTTTTTCCTTTTTTTTCAAATAAGGGGACTTGTAATTTTTTCAGATTGTGACATATTTTTCAAATAAGGAGACTTGTAATTTTTTCAGATTGTGACATATTTTTCAAATAAGGAGACTTGTAATTTTTTCAGACTTTAACAAATTTTTCAAATAAGGGGACTTGGAAAAAAATTTCAAATTTGAACGCGCAACCTACAAAAGAATTCATAGGCTAATGATTGTTGTCCATTAGGCCGAGAATCCTTCAGGTATAAAATTATAGGTGTATTGTGCTATACTTTAGTTTTGAAAATGAATTGGGACTTTGATTAATTTTTTGAAGTTTATTTTTTTTATTTATTTAGTTTTCTTTACCATTTAGTAATAGAACCAATGCAAATTGAATAAATGTTGCTTAATACATACTTCTAATGTTTAGCTAATTTTTGTATACTGATTATAGCATACATTTAATAAGTAACAGTTTACTAGAATATTAAAGTAGGATTACGATAGCCATACATTTTCTACAAATTTCTTCTACTGTTAGGCAAGTGAGAAAATTATACCATAGAAAGATTTTAGTACCTACAGATTTTACAAATAATGATTTGGATATAGTCTTATTTTCTATTGCGAGAAAACCACTTTAGCCATATATCCCCCAAAACTCAAGTTTTGATATACGAAATGTGTGAATACGCGTTAGATCCCCTTAGAAAGTCCTCCTACCAAGGCACCCCTCATCCTAAGCAGATACCCCCGCGTGCAGGTTTGCCTTAAAACACAAACAAACAAAGTATTTATCTAAACATTTTTTCTTACCCACACATTTTTGATAAATCTTAGGCAGCGATTATACTAGTTTATATTTTCTATAGATCAATTAGAGAAAAAATTACATTTTTAGTAATCCTACAAAATATTCTTACTGTATATCACAAGTAGAGTAGCTTGATTTATAGAATTTCAATACGATACGAGTTAGATTGTTTATGTGCAAAACTAATTTCAGTTTGACTATGAAAGCATAATTTTATACATGCATTAATATTTTTAGAGGTATGCACTTAGCATATTTTATAGAAAGGTGAGCATAACTAGCACATATCTTTTAGAGTGGATAGTACTATTGTTAGAAAGATGAACTATTGGAAATAAAAATTGAAGATGCGTTTTACCACAGTTGTATACCGCATGTACATAAAATATCCTTCATCTACTTAGATAAAATGATAGTTTTAATCGCAAAGAGTTATCATTACTTGAACTAAAAAAATACAAGGTTTTTACTTACGTGAAGGGACATCGTGCTAAATCTGCTAGTCTCTGGACAAAGTACCAACATCTATACGGCTGGCAAGACCGGAACATAGAGTAATGATTTAAAATACATTATCCCTAATTCCCGGTCCAACTAGCACATTTTCATTAATTTTTGTCTTCATATGCTGAAATAGGTATATTATTTTGACAATAAAAACAAAACACATTTGAAGATATTAAACGCTTTAAAAGTAATTTTTTTTCTTATAACAATTTACCAGATTCACAATACTATTTTATGTAGGATAAACTTAGTTAGCAAGCGAAAATTTAATCTTAGTTAGAATTTACTGAAATACAAATACCATGCATGCCTTATTTTCTATTAGGAGAAAGCTCTCAAACCCCAGTTTTTGTATACAAACTGCATAAAGTACTTCTACCGATAATGCTATTAATATTAATTACACTGGATTACCAAATTAAAATTTCGCGAAACACCAAAATACAGAAAAACATACATTAACAATAACAAAAAAAATCACACTTAAAAGTACAACACATCAAAAGTGCAACTATAAGAACCACATAATTATTTTCAATTAGAATTACGGTATCAACTTATATGTAACTAAAATAATAGAAAATATTACACTTACCCTGTACTTGTACACGCGAGAGGCGAAAATAATAAAAATATTCGCAAATATATGCACAGCATAAGTAGAACACGTGCACGCCATATCCCTAGTACAGCTGATAAGAAATTTAGAGATAAGAAAGTGCCTTGAGGCTCTACAGAGCCGGTACAATAAGAGTTGGCCAGTTTGCCGATAAGATAAAACCAGGGAGGGTGCTAGGGGAATACCGAATTGTGGGGACATGTGTTTCATTCTACGTTCAAAAATGGGGACTTATGGATTAAGATGTTTACTACTTAAAAACATAATCTAATTTTTACAAACGCATTGGAACTTTGTAAAGGATATCTATTGAACACGTATTAAATACATTATGATTATTCTTCTGATCGACATTATATCCTAAATTGAAATATCAAAGTTAAGCTACAACGATTAATATATTTTACGTAGTTTAGGAAAATAATGAATCATTAAATTAATTTCTAGTTAAGTAGACACTGTGATTTTTAAGAACGGTATTTAAAAATATACATGTTACTTTTTCAAACTAAGTATACTTTTGATTTGTATACGTTTATGAGTTCTCATAAGTTATGAAATTATTTCTCGAAAGGAACTTAGCTATTAGAACTTTGTAAATTTCGTAGAAGTAGTATGCTTAACATGTTTTTGATAAAATAGATTTAAATGTGGTACAGAAATGATCAGCTATTTTAGCATAGATGTATAAACTTATCTTTATGTAAACCTTAACTAAATAAAAGTAATATAATTTATGTCTGTACAAAGTGAGGGACTTAGGCTATTTTTCAGAATTATCAAGTAAAGGGTTTTACAAAATACTTAGTAAACTGCATTAATAGATTGTAAGGTGTAATTTTTTCTTTTAGAAGTATTGCACATTGGTATATTTTATGTTCTGATAAGTCGTGGAATATGTTCTTGAAATAAACTAACATATCTGTACTTTGAAAATTTTATAGAAGTGACGAACTTTAGTATTTTTAGAATGTTACGAACTTGATACATTTTTTCTGAAGTGCTAGATATGTGAAATTGTCTTTTTAGAAACATTGAATTATTCATATTAGTGCATTTCAGTTACTCTTTCAAGATAACGGACTTAGAATTTTTTACAAATAGCAAGCTAGTAACTTGCTAAACATGCTTCTTGCAAATATTTTTAAATACCGTTCTTAAAAATCACAGTGTCTACTTAATTTATTATATTTTAATTTGTTTATTTCTTTTAGTAGTTACAACTTTGATAATTTTTAAGGAATTAATCTGAAAACGGTTGAAAAAATGAATTAAATAGCTCATTTTGAAGATACTTCATATAGTCTTCAATGAAAATGTTTGAAAAAAATTCTCCGTCATAATGACAAGTGCATTTTTTCTCGCATATCTCTCTTGCAATATACGGCATGTCAACCGTAAACCATGCTTTACTACTTATAAGACCCTCTCGCTCATCAATATGTGATCTATTCGAACAGGCATGTATCCTATGCGAAGAATGATCTTGAACCCGGCCTATGTTTTTAAAAATTTCCTGATGTACTATATCCATTAATTGTTGTTTAGCTTCATCGTAATTACAATGGGGTTCGCGGTTACATTTTTGCGGCTTTAATTTTAAAATTAAATGAGGCAGGGTCGTCGTATATAGCGTTTTTAAAATGCATTCCAATATTTCATTTCTCATTTCGCAAAGTTTTTTTACTTGATTATTTAAAAGTGTTAAGGAAATTGGATTTAACGTGAATGAATCTGCGGTTTTGTAAATTTGTTGTAAGATGCATTTTCCATCGTCATTAAATACAGATAATTGATTATTACAAATAAAAGAGCTATTGTTATGACCTATATTAAAATCTAATAGTTTTACAATAAATTCGATCCATGTGGAAGGGTTCATCACGACTCCCTGACCGGTTGGTATATAGTCTAATTGGGCATTCTGAATAAATTGTCTAATATGGATCTTCAAGTCAGTTCTTTCATCGTGAAGTGAAACGTAGATAAGTCTTTCCAAGTGCCATGTACTATTTACAGAAGCATATAAGCTATGGTAAAGATGATCCGTCCAATCGTCCAACTTTGCCCTTTTCGGGGAAGGCTCATAAATGTACATTTTGGCAAATGTTAGGTTAATGTGCGGGTCTGTCACATAAGGTTCAGAAGGAATACCATGCGTTAAAAGTTTGTTGGTTGGGGGATATATCTTACACATTGAGCCATGTTCTAATTTAATGGTAGCGGTTTCACAGTTCGCTGGTTTAAAATCCAAAGTTCGTTTAGATCCAAAACTTAGAATGCATACACCTGATGATAAGTCTAGATTAAAATCTTCGTAGTTGCCGTCTTCAATTTTAGGTTGTTCTTCAGAGCCAAAGTTCACTTGCACCATATTAAATTCATAATTTGTCACTTTCTGTAGATCTTCACGTATTTTTTGCAAAATGGGTATCCAAGAGTAAACATAGACTGTTGCTCCAGGTAAACTGTAATTGATTCCTTCATCAGCAAAAGTAATTACTTTACGGGTCGAGGAAATTTTCTTTTCACTACTTTGCAGGGGTAATTGAAACAATTCTTGCTGTAGCACGTCAACATCACTTTCAGTATAAAACTCGGGGGAAATTTTCTTTTCAATACTTTGCAGAGGCTTTACATCTAAAGGCAATTGTATTATTTCTTGCAGCAACACATCGGCATCACTTTGAGTATAAAACTCGGGAGTGTATTCAATGTTAAAGTTATTTTCGATCGATTCAAGCAAAGACATTTTTGAAACTCGGCGAAAAATCAATTAAAACACACGTCTTAAGTATAGGCGCACACAGTGTAAAGAGAGTCTCGCAACACACACCTGGCCACTTTATCTAACTAAAATGTCTCTATACTGATTCTTTAAAAAATCACGTGATTACCCAAGCGCCTTCTACCTTAAAACTTTCTCAACCCAGTAGATATTGCATCATCTAACTTGTCTTAGCCTGTTACAAAGAGTTGCCCCTAATTGCAAATAGTACATCCTGCCAGAAACCTACCGGATATTCAATCAACACAGATTTGCACACGTCACTATCACGTGTCTTCTGCGCATGTCACTTCCTTATCTCTTATCTGATCTGTGATACCTGATAAGAGAAAATCAGTTGCCGTTAAATTTGTAGAGTTTGTAGGTTGGGCGTAGGTAAGTTCTCCTGCAACGGATACCTAAGAATTCTTTAGCCGAGCTGACCGATGTTTTGTCCGCATGCAACAAGAGTGTTGTCCGGTATTTTTCAGGTATTATAATTGCTTATATTTTTTCTGATATATGTTGTGATTAGCTATCTTTTAGAGTAATCAGTTTAGTTTATTAACAGGTTTTCATTAATAATTTCAGTTTATGACTTTATTAAAAAAATTTTAGTTTATTATTGTAAAAATTGTTTTAGTTTATGAATTTATTAAATAAAAATTTTAGTTTATTATTGTAAAAAATTGTTTTAAACAATAAGTTTAGTTTATGCATTTATTAAAAGGATGTCTATGTAAAATTTAAGTCTATAAAAAAATTTGAGTGTAAAAATTTTGATATGTTTAATTTATTAACAAGTTTTAATTAATAATTTTAGTTTATGACTTTATTAATACCTATTTTATACGTGAATACTCATTCATCTGCAATGCCTATAATTTATTACTGTTATTTATCAAAACTTAACAAAAATAATTTGCTTTAGTACAATGATCTTTGCTAATTGTTTCACAGAAATTAATTTAATGATTCATTATTTTCCTAAACTACGTAAAATATATTAATCGTTGTAGCTTAACTTTGATATTTCAATTTAGGATATAATGTCGATCAGAAGAATAATCATAATGTATTTAATACGTGTTCAATAGATATCCTTTACAAAGTTCCAATGCGTTTGTAAAAATTAGATTATGTTTTTAAGTAGTAAACATCTTAATCCATAAGTCCCCATTTTTGAACGTAGAATGAAACACATGTCCCCACAATTCGGTATTCCCCTAGCACCCTCCCTGGTTTTATCTTATCGGCAAACTGGCCAACTCTTATTGTACCGGCTCTGTAGAGCCTCAAGGCACTTTCTTATCTCTAAATTTCTTATCAGCTGTACTAGGGATATGGCGTGCACGTGTTCTACTTATGCTGTGCATATATTTGCGAATATTTTTATTATTTTCGCCTCTCGCGTGTACAAGTACAGGGTAAGTGTAATATTTTCTATTATTTTAGTTACATATAAGTTGATACCGTAATTCTAATTGAAAATAATTATGTGGTTCTTATAGTTGCACTTTTGATGTGTTGTACTTTTAAGTGTGATTTTTTTTGTTATTGTTAATGTATGTTTTTCTGTATTTTGGTGTTTCGCGAAATTTTAATTTGGTAATCCAGTGTAATTAATATTAATAGCATTATCGGTAGAAGTACTTTATGCAGTTTGTATACAAAAACTGGGGTTTGAGGGCTTTCTCCTAATAGAAAATAAGGCATGCATGGTATTTGTATTTCAGTAAATTCTAACTAAGATTAAATTTTCGCTTGCTAACTAAGTTTATCCTACATAAAATAGTATTGTGAATCTGGTAAATTGTTATAAGAAAAAAAATTACTTTTAAAGCGTTTAATATCTTCAAATGTGTTTTGTTTTTATTGTCAAAATAATATACCTATTTCAGCATATGAAGACAAAAATTAATGAAAATGTGCTAGTTGGACCGGGAATTAGGGATAATGTATTTTAAATCATTACTCTATGTTCCGGTCTTGCCAGCCGTATAGATGTTGGTACTTTGTCCAGAGACTAGCAGATTTAGCACGATGTCCCTTCACGTAAGTAAAAACCTTGTATTTTTTTAGTTCAAGTAATGATAACTCTTTGCGATTAAAACTATCATTTTATCTAAGTAGATGAAGGATATTTTATGTACATGCGGTATACAACTGTGGTAAAACGCATCTTCAATTTTTATTTCCAATAGTTCATCTTTCTAACAATAGTACTATCCACTCTAAAAGATATGTGCTAGTTATGCTCACCTTTCTATAAAATATGCTAAGTGCATACCTCTAAAAATATTAATGCATGTATAAAATTATGCTTTCATAGTCAAACTGAAATTAGTTTTGCACATAAACAATCTAACTCGTATCGTATTGAAATTCTATAAATCAAGTTACTCTACTTGTGATATACAGTAAGAATATTTTGTAGGATTACTAAAAATGTAATTTTTTCTCTAATTGATCTATAGAAAATATAAACTAGTATAATCGCTGCCTAAGATTTATCAAAAATGTGTGGGTAAGAAAAAATGTTTAGATAAATACTTTGTTTGTTTGTGTTTTAAGGCAAACCTGCACGCGGGGGTATCTGCTTAGGATGAGGGGTGCCTTGGTAGGAGGACTTTCTAAGTGGATCTAACGCGTATTCACACATTTCGTATATCAAAACTTGAGTTTTGGGGGATATATGGCTAAAGTGGTTTTCTCGCAATAGAAAATAAGACTATATCCAAATCATTATTTGTAAAATCTGTAGGTACTAAAATCTTTCTATGGTATAATTTTCTCACTTGCCTAACAGTAGAAGAAATTTGTAGAAAATGTATGGCTATCCTAAATCCTACTTTAATATTCTAGTAAACTGTTACTTATTAAATGTATGCTATAATCAGTATACAAAAATTAGCTAAACATTAGAAGTATGTATTAAGCAACATTTATTCAATTTGCATTGGTTCTATTACTAAATGGTAAAGAAAACTAAATAAATAAAAAAAATAAACTTCAAAAAATTAATCAAAGTCCCAATTCATTTTCAAAACTAAAGTATAGCACAATACACCTATAATTTTATACCTGAAGGATTCTCGGCCTAATGGACAACAATCATTAGCCTATGAATTCTTTTGTAGGTTGCGCGTTCAAATTTGAAATTTTTTTTCCAAGTCCCCTTATTTGAAAAATTTGTTAAAGTCTGAAAAAATTACAAGTCTCCTTATTTGAAAAATATGTCACAATCTGAAAAAATTACAAGTCTCCTTATTTGAAAAATATGTCACAATCTGAAAAAATTACAAGTCCCCTTATTTGAAAAAAAAGGAAAAAAATTCTTATCAACCCTTCGAACATCCGGTCAACTTCCTCTCTCAACATCCGGTCCGACCACGCCCCCCTCTCTCGCTCAGCCCAGGGAAAGCACCGGACAGCACCGCAGAATTAACATGGCACCGCATGAGGTGAACCCCCATTTATCTACTACTTACATTCTATGGTTAAAAGTTTTAGAGTCACGCAAAATGTGTAATTCATTTTGGCGATATTTCGGCAAAACTCGGCAAGGTGGATGACAAATAGTGAAATTTTGTGTGTGGACCAAACAATGACTGACTACAGACCTAATATGTTGAAGATGTCCATAGACAATGTATTGAAACAATTAATGTATTGAAATTCTAGTAATTACATATTATCCCAGTGGACATTCCCGTCAAATATTTTTTCGGAAAATGTGCTGGCAAACTGTTGCCAATCATATTCGGAATCATCATGATTTCATGCAACTTGCATTTATCTTAGCAAAAAATCGCTCGTCTTGGCAGACCGCTAGGATAACATACAAGTACCAAAATTCTTTTGGGTGATCCTGTAAATAAACTTTCCAGTATATTGGAATGAAAAATTTAGGTGTACAACTAGATGTTACAACAATCTTATATATAAAATCTCAGCAACCTACGACTAATAGTTTTTGAGTTATGCGAATTAAATATAAACATATATACACCAAAAGTTGCCAAGTTTGGCGACTTTTGAAGCAGTTTTTGAGGGAGGTGGCTGAACGTAACCGGACCATTATCTAACCATATGGTAAGATGTTATTCTGCTTGAAGTGGATGAATGTCTCTAAAAATATCATTGACTGTAATGTGTTGGAATTTTTTTGAATGCTCCCGTAGAAGAACTGTAAGTGAAAAAGATATCATTTTCGATGGCAAGATTCATTTTGCAATCCTTAGCAACATACATCACTTTTGATTCATTTGAAATAACTTAATATCTCTAAATGACACTTTAATGAATTTCTGCCTATACAGCATAATGTATGGATGCAGTAGATGCTACAACAATCCTAAATATAAAATTTCAACAATGTGAGACTCATAATTTTTGAGATATGCGAGTTACATACATACGTACAGAAACCAGGGAAACACTGATCAAAATGGTCTTGCTTAACTTGACCATTTATTTTTTCCTTCAAAACGGGACATTACTACTTATTTGGCAATAGTGTATTTATTTTCGTCCTCAAAACGGGACATCTACTGTTTTTAGGGTAATAATGTAGGGAGACTGAGTTTCAGGTTTGGGTATCTTTTAGTCGTTAAGAAAACGCACAAAAAAGCTTGTGTTAATGTTAATTTCAAAATAAAAGAAAAAAAAACTTTTGCTGAAATATACATATACTATAAAAAATAGTGCAAAACGTACATTTCGGGTGGTACAAGGGGTAGGCCCTTCTTCGACTTCAGAAACACTATCTGACACAACTCAGGAAGGTAGGAAAGTAAGAAATGTAAACAAAAGGACACAGAAAAAAGGAGGTTGTCATTCGAAAGGAAAAAAAATCTTAGAAAACCAGAGTGAAAAGGGAAAATTAAGTGGAGATCCGGGGGGGGGGGATAAGCAAAAGAGGAACATGACTTTAAAAGAAAGAAATGAAAATTAAATAAACTGAAATAGTTGACAAAAAAAAGAACATTAAAAGAACAAACACAAAACAATACATTCCCCGGCGTTTTCTTTGCGTCTCTAGAGGAGAGGGATGGAGGTTATAATTATTATTATTTATTTTTTACAGACATTGCCGTTGGATGATTTTAGATTTTTAGCGGCCTTTATTGAAATCGTTACCGTGGGTTGCTCTCTTTCTAAAAACGGGACATTGCAGGGGACATTTTCTAAAAACGGGACATTACGGTCTCCCAAAGCTGTGCGTGGGGACAACGGGACAAGCCACCTAAAAACGGGACTGTCCTGTTCAAAACGGGACGTATGGTCACCTTAGTCTTGCTGTGAGTTAGAATGGGTTATACATGAATTTATATTTGTTATGTATGTTGTCGAACAAAGCACATACTGGTTTCAAAGTTAGATATCTCGAAAACGAAATACAATAAAGGGATGAGACAAACTGCATATTTATTACGAAAGCTGCAAAAAATTGATACAGGAAATTTGAGAATAGTAACAAAAATTACCAACATATGGCGCTGTACACTGTACAGCCTTATGGAAAATAAAATAAAAGTCCTGTTGCAAGTAGTCAATGGAATCAACGCAAAATCTATTCAAAATAATTCCGCGCTAGCCTTGCAAAGGTGGCGTAAACGAACAAAATTCGTCAGCACCTCCTGCAGTGTGTCGAGGGAAATGGACGCACATGCCGTATAGGTAGATCTGCGCCGCCGCGTCGAATAACGCTAATTTCACACCGCGGAGTACAATCGGCTACAAAAATTTTTAAAAAATTGTACCTAAACTTTCAACTGCTTATTTTTTTGTAGATACTTCTTAACGATAGTTGCTTGTAAAGATACAATTAAATTTTTTGAGTCAACGGCGTCATTTGATTGCTTTAAAAACTGTTTAAACATTGAATTTTACATCAAAAGAACATCATAAGTCTGGAATGGTTCATGAGAAGGTAGTGGGGAAAAAAACGCTTAAAAGCAAATAATGTATCAATCGTATATTGATAACTATATGTATCGTGAATGTGCTATATAAACAAAATGAACCTATCCGATTTTGATAAAATCTATTTCAGTTTTGCAGTAGAAATATTTTAAAAGTTAACTACAAAGGCAAACTCATACTCAGGAGCTCCACCAGAGGCCGAACGCATAGCGCCCTGAACTGGAAAACGGAAGGTGCCTGTTCAAAACAAGGTCGCGTCCGCAAACCTAACCGTTCGTAGTTTTCAGTGGTTTCCTCCGAAACTTAGCGTAGATACGGGATAGGACCCCTTATAAAGGCCCCACGAGAGATGAGTTCGGGCTCATTTTTTTAAGCCTATTCCGAGGACTTTTAATTCGAGCCCGCCCGAATATCATAGAATATCAGAAATTTTGCCGTTTGTGCAAATAAAAGACAAATATAATAGAGCCCGCCTGGGCCCACGTGTAGCTAACTGGCCGTAATAGCACACCATCATACTTAATATTAGTATTCATAAAAATTCTAGTCTTAAAAATATCTCATTTTAACGCCAATTATGCATATATGTGCGTGTGTGTACGCATACACACTTTTTCACAATGCTGTTTTTCAAAAAATTTCCCACGCCGCGATGCGCCGCCGGGTTTCTGTGGTCGTTACACCGCCGCCGCGATTTTCCGTGCGGCGCACACCTTTACGTATAGGTTGCATCCTCAAGTTCGTTTAGTGTCGTGAGACTGCTTTGGTACACAGAGTCTCAATGCACCCCAATGCGACACTTTTATTCCTCACCAGATGTTGGTGTAGTCAGACTGTCTAATAGTATTTTTTATGTTTCTATAAAAAATTAAGTCACCAAATTTTTTATTTATTGTTTTGTATGTCGTACTTATTGTTATGAATGCTGTCGGGCAAAGGACATACTGATTTCAAAGTTAGATATCTTGAAAACAAAATACAATAAAGGGATGAGACAAACTGTATATTTATTACGAAAGCTGCAAAAAATTGATACAGGAATTTTGAGAATTGTAACAGAAGTTACCAACAGATGGCGCTGTACACTGTACAGGCTTATGGGAAATAAAATAAAAGTAGTTCTGCTGCAATTAGTCATTGGAATCAAAGCAAAATCTATTCAAAATATTCCGCGCTAGCCGGGCAAAGGTAGCGTAAACGAACAACAAAATTCGTCAGCACCTCCTGTAGTGTGTCAAGGGAAATGGATGCACTTGCCGTATATGTTGCATCCTCGAGCTCGTCCAGTGTCGTGTGACCGCTTTGGTACAGAGTCTTTCAATACACCCCAGAAAAAAAGTCATAGGTGTTGAAATCAGGCAAGAAGGCCAGTTCTCGCCTCAGCCAGAGAAATTGGGGGAATAATACCGTAAGCGGGTGTCGGTTGAGTTGGCGACTTTCTTTGTTGCCAACGTCTAACCTTGGCGACTTGTTTTTCGCGCCAGACAAAACATAAACATAAGTAGACACATACGGAAAAATATAAACCCAAAACTACAATATACTTATCTAAACACATTAAAACATTAGTAGACATATTTCAAATGCAATTATAAACAAAATGTACATAAACAAAGCACTAGCTCTGGGCATGTTAAAAAATAAATAAACCATAACCTTCAAATTATGCAAAATGCTAAAATATGTTTCTGCACATAATTATACAGCGAAATTTCCCTTAAAACGTTAAAATAACAGTTTTAAATTAATAGAAAACACTCAAAAAACCGACTACCCCCCCCCACCCACACACAAACAACTCAAAAATACTTATTTACTATATCATATTTAACCTAATAGTGCACGTGATTTCAAGAAAAATACACTGCAAATATTTTTATAAAATGCTAAAAACACTCTTTTATAAATAACAGAAAACAATTATAATAAACCGACTACTTCCTCTCCCGCATGATTTTTGCAATTTAATATACCTTCAAAACACACAACATTTACACTATTAATCAGAATAGAATCAAATCTGATCACAAACTCAAAAATCCTTACATATTTATTCATATTTAACCTAAAAATTGTACGGGAATTCTGTAAATCAGAAGCAAACCCAGATAACAAATAAAATTAACCATCCCTTTAATACCTTAAAAAAATTTATTTTTTCATCCCAATTCACAAAAAATAACATAACATACTAAAAACCTTACATAATTATAAAAACATAAGACCATAAATATTCTCAACTATACACCGGTGTACCGTAAAGCAAGGAATAAACATTTAAATAAATAAAAGCACCACATACCTTAAATTTTATTCATGAACGACGTACGTTCACCACAAAATAATTCCATCAAAAGCATTGAAGTAAGCATAACAACTGTACCTCAACATACGCTCGATTAATATTCTTCACAACTCGCAACAAACATTTTCAAATTTTTGTCCAATTTCACTTGATAAAAAATTAGAAACAACTCAGCGTATAAAGGAACAACTTTCATCATAGCTCTACAGAAATTATCTACATTTAATATAAAAACAAGCAAAAATTCCACTTTTCAAAAATAACCATTATAAAATACAAAACTGCAGCAGACGACACACCTTCCATTCCCGGCTAATTCAAGTTCAGTTATTTTTCCAGTTAAACTTCTTGAAATTCCTTTAACCAATCACATAATTCCTTCAAACACACTAGTTTCTCATGACATCATAAAACAACACAGCTCCGCCGAAAGGGTTGCCGATTAGCTAATCTCGATTGGCAACGCTGCCAGGACTGTTTACAACATATAGTAAGCTTTGGCGACGCATCTTCCTTGGCAATGGACACCCGCTTACGGTATTATCCCCGAAATTGGTACAATCCAAAGCAAATCACTCTATTTCCGAAGTTTTCCGTCAGGAAGCGAAGAACCTGGTTGGTACGGTGGGGTCTAGTCCCATCTTTCATGAACTTCTGCGATGCTGGTCGATTCTCCAATGCTTGCTGCATGGGTACAAATTGTTACAAAACTGAAACGTTACCCTCAATATTAATCTTGCTATGTTTGAAAAAGGTCCAATAAACCTTTGCTGCTTATCGCAGCCAAGCAGTCACCTTTGCAAAATTAAGCGGTTTCATGCCACTCAGAAAGGGGTTTTCGGTTCCCCAAAATCGGCAGTTTTGTTTATTCACGACATTGAGGTGAAAATGTGAGGTGGATTCAGCATTGAGGGGAAAATGTGCTTCATCTGTAAATCAGATGCATCCAACATCAAATTCATCAGGATCAATCATTCTGAGCATCGTGTTCGCAAAATCCAGCCTTTGTTGCACAGCTTTGTCGAGTAAGGCTTGGTGTCCTTGAATTTTCGAGGGATACATGTGTAGGCTGGTTCTTATTATTTTTTGTGTGCTTTAACGTTTTAAACCTGACTCAGCAGCAATTCTGTGAAGGGATTTTCTCGGATATTTTTTAACATTTTCAAAAACTGTGGCAACATTTTCTGGAGCAATTACTGGTTGTTTGCGGCCATCATTGCCCACTAGTTCATAGCTCACGCTGCCTGTCCTTTGGCATTTGCTGAAGAGTGTGCCGATAGTCATCGAAGAAGGGTCTTGAGGAACATTAAATCGCTTCTGGAAACTACGTCTTGTTGCCGTAGGACTGTACTCTAACTTGTGATATTTCAGTACCAAAAACACCCACGCTGTTCAATGGTATGCATTTTTTCAACGCTAGAGCTGATCACTCCGACCGTCGAAGCACTCGGAGGCCGTAATGCAATTAGAACTTGCAGCGCTATTTGTTGGTAACTTTTGTTACTATTTTCAAAATTCCTGTATCACATTTTTACAGCTTTCGTAATAGATATGCAGTTCGTGTCAATACCCACTACTGTCCTTTCTTTCGAGATAAGTATATTTTGAAATCAGTGTGTCCTTTGCTGGAAACACACACATATAAAGGGTGTCCAGTGCCAACGGTGCCCAATGACTATTTCCTAAACCGTTAGTCAGAGACACATAGTTCCACTTGCAAGAATGCTCCATAACTGCCAACTCTTCCGGTTTTTCCGGAAGATTTTCCACCACTAATTTTTACTTACGAATTTAAGCTTAAAATAAGTCCAAAATTTTATTGTAAAATAAGATTATTTGAAGATAGTGGTGAAAAATCTTCCGGAAAAACCGGAAGAGTTGGCAGCTGTGATGCTCTAAATTGCATAATCTATTATAGCAGAAACAATCGAAGTCAATAAATAAAATATTGACGAATAATATACAATTCCTATAAAAATTACGAAACTTAAATTTTTATACGGACCCCCGGTCCTACCAGTTATAGTTAGAAAAATTTTCTTTATACAATTTCATGCACAATAAAAATATTCGCCCTTATTCGACCAAAATTCACCTAGTTATGAAGCAGCAAACATTTTGACTTAAGTCACTTTTCTACGCTTAAAAATGTCCCCTTACGGTAAACCGTTAAAGGACCATATAAATATTGAAATTTTAAATTGTAGGTTACAATTTCAGTTTCAGGTGTAATCTGGAGAAAGAAGCAAAACTAATTTTAGAATACTATTCTTTAAGCAAAGTGGTATAGTCAGGATCTATTAAAATCTATCCGGGGCCAGACTTACTAAATCGTATATATATGCAGCATGAATGATTTTGAATATATTTGAGCAAATGTTAAGCTAACAGCATTTGTAATATTATTTTAAGTTTCTAATACGCATATATTCGTACTTTAAAGTGTTTAATTTTCTAATTTAATGTTCAATAAAGAGTTTTATTCTCTTGTTTTTGTATTTTAAGTTATTTAACCACCAGTTCACTAAAAAAACTCAAAAAATTCTATTTTCAGTAAAAGCTATATTTTTATGTTAATTTATTGGATACACACACATAGTTAAACGTTAATCTTCTTTATAGCAATCTACAGTCGTAAAGTAGTTGATGAAATTGCTGATAAATATTACAAGGGTCAAAAGCATGTACATTATTTTTTTAAAAATACATTTTGTATACAACCCCCTATTTCGCATCTCGAGTGCTCTAACTTTAAGCAACTATAACTCGGTGAATTTTGGTCATAGAAGGACGATTTTTTTTATTGTGCGTGAAATTGTGTAAGGAAAATTTTTCTAAATATAACTGATAGGACCGAGGGACTGTATAGAAATTTTAATTTCGTAATTTTTATAGGAATTTATTTATTGAATTGGATTGCGTATTTCTAATATAATAGATTATGCATTTTAAAGCATTTTTGCAACTGGAACTATGTGTCTCTGATCAACAGTTTAGGAAATAGCCATTGGGCACCGTTAGCAGTGGACATCCGTATATATATATATATATGTATATATGTAGATAGATAGATAAATGCATGTGTAGTATATATATTGTTTTAAAAGGATTTTGCTTGATGATCAGTTGTAGTTATCTGGTCTGATGATTAGGATATATGGATAATCTGAGGTTTTATTGTTATTTTTTTTTTTTTTTAAATCTGTATATCCATGCATACGGTGAACTCTTCCAGTTAAGCATTCGTTGCATACAGCTGGGATTGTAAGTCATTTACAATAATAAAATGTGGAAAACATTACACCCTAGAAGCGGACGAAAAATGAGATGTACATCGAAATATTACTATTGCGTTCATAGTTTGCAACCGAAAAGTTCTAACCAGTTTGCAACCTTTCTGAATATTTTGAAAATAAAAGAAGCCGTGCAATTGTACGATTAAAAGTTTGTCATACTTTCGCCGAAAAACTAATAATCTTTTTCTTTTTTAGTTTATTTTGTTACGGGGAGCTCCCCCCCCCGACACGACAAAACAAGAATGCAATAACAACAACGAAAGACGCAAACTAAGTAACCAGTTCTTGCTTTCGTCATGCTTTCTCCGCAATGTATCCTTATATTAAACTCAGCAAAATCCGGTAATTTAACAGACGTGACCTTTATACCACGTTCCTCTGAACAACAACAAAAAAAAAAAAAAAAAAAAAAGAGAGAAATTTACTATGTGCAATATTGTGTTTATCGAAAGATATGTAATATATGATTCGAAATAATGAACATTAGATTATGAGGTCACGAAAGAATTACAGTAATCTAAAATAAATGAGCAGAAAGCTAATATGGTTAAATATGTCTTTGACTGCACTGAGTTATTCAATGTATGTATGTATGCAGTATGTATGTAGTATGTATAACAAAACCTTTGTAATTTTTAAAGTTAAGTTTCTTTTTTAATCCTCATTATACTGACGATTCATAAAATGGTATAGGTTATAGACATGCCGGTTCTCTATTATTAACATAAAGAAAATGGGAAAATGTACGATCAGTTTTTTCTAAGTATCATTATGGCGAAATTGTGTGTAACATTCGCTATTCTTTTTCTTATTACTTAAGTATTTTAGTCATTCATAAACGATTTAAATTTTATTTATTTATTGATTTGCCATTGCAGCAGAAAATCCCGCTACGTATGGCAAAAACAACTCCCCCACCCTCCCAGAAAAAGAAACTGGTGTTATAATGTAAAATTAATAAATGTTTGAATAATAACACACGTAAATGATACTTATCACGAAGATGATCTTTTCAGGCGGTACGACACAAAGGCGGATCCAGAATTTTTTCAAGGGGGAGGGGACGATAGTTTTACTAGATGGAATACTAAATAGTTGACTGTAAGAATATAACAATATGATTACAGCATGGTTTATTTTATTTTATTACTAATAATATTTACGAAACAAAATCTTTTCCTCAGTTTTTCATATCTGTCCGTTATGTTTTCAGCGTCTATCAAAATGGCTTTATGGATGTGAAGCAATGCTGATTCCTTCAGACGAATTTCACTCCTTCGATTTCTAAGACATGTTTTTAAATGCCTTAATTAAGAAAAGCTTCTCTCCGAACTAGATAATCTGACCAGTAGAGTCATAAGCGTAGCTAGAAGATATTTATATTATGAAATAGAACATCGTTGCAGTCATTTATTGGATTGTTCTGAAAGGAATTTCGTTTTTTTCCCAACAGAGGACATGATTGTACTTTTCCGCAGCCAACTTCACACTTAAGCTGCATAATCATTGTAAATTTTGACAACTTAATAGCAAGTTTGCTTGCGAAAAATTTCGATTGATTCGGAGTAGTAGTTTTTGGTTGGGGCACTTTCAAATATGGAAACTGAAAGTGGCATTTTCGACATGTTTCTTTATCGAAAAGGTAAAAATACTGTTTAAGAAGGAAACAAATTATCCGATGTGTATGGAGAAGATGTATTCAGAGAACGCCAGTGCCAAAACTGGTTTCCAAAATTTTGATCCGGCAGTTTTGATGTTAAAGACGCAGCACGTTCTGGAAGGCCAATTGAAGCTGATGAAGAGACAATAAAGACATTAATTGATGAAAACCGGCGAATAACATCTCGTTAGATCTCTAAACGATTAAATTGATCGAATTCGCCATTCATGATCATTTGAAAAACTTCAAAACTCGATATGTGGGTTCCTCATGTTCTTAAAAAAAACGAAATGACTTTCGAAGAACCCAATAAAGCACGTACAACTGTTTTTCTTCTTGCCGATGGAAACATGTTTCTTTCATTCATGAAATGTGCTTTAGACAATACTATTTCTCAAGTGAAATTCCCTTTTAAATTGTGAAAAATCAACTCGCATAATGATTTGCCGTACACTATTAATTCTACTATGAATTTCATCGTCGTTACATACACTAATGTTAGTAGCCAGAAGTAGAATTTTATCTGAAACTAGCGTACGAAATTTGAATTAAGAGGAACCTCGAAGAGTAAAAAAAACAAACTATAATAAAAATAGAACTTATTATTTGCTAAGTTTGAGTCTTTATCGTTCTCAACCACTTCATTAAGGCAGGTTCAATTTTCTTTGGTCATTGAATTTTTTTTATTGATGCAAGTCCGAATACTGGAACTTTTAGAAGAGAGTTTGATATTTTGTTGGGCTGGAATTCGCCTCCTCCTGCACTAGCTCTTTTCATCTCGAGTATAATGTGTACAGTGAAATTCTGAGGAATTTCTCGCCCTCGTTTGCAACCATGTCTCTCACCAACTCAAACCACAGAAAGAGTTCTAATCCCAATTTATCAGTACTAGTTGTCTGTCAGTGGTCAAGATTCGACCATAAAGCATTAATTTTTTTAATATGAGTGCGAATAAAGTTCTTCTGTCAAATAATATGTCTCACCATTCCAGATACACTGGAACCTACTAAAGTGACCACCTTGACTAAGAGACTATCTGATTTTAGTGACCACTTTTGTACAATTTCACTTTACAACCACCACACTTTTCTGCGAAGACGGTATTTTTGTAAAAACTCTATAATATTTTGCTGAATGCAAAGGCAGCTCCAGCGAGTGGGTCATAGGGTCATCTCCCTCTACCGACCTTGGATTTCACACCTTCAGTTTGCATTTTGAACTATTTAAGCTAATTTAAAAAGTCTAATGGGCCCCCTCCGAAAACTGAGCCTGGATCTGTCCTTGGGTAAAGGCCTATTATGTTTGGAGTTATAAAATCTTTAAAAGTCGAATGATTCAATTCTACTTGCTGAGGCGTACCACTGATGCAGGTATATTTGGAAATTGAGTTTATGGAAAAGATATGGTAAAATAGTACCAGAATATTTTATAAGTAAAATTAAAATTATTTTATTGCCTGCGGTTCCAGTTCAAACTTCGCAATCAATAGCATTAGGATGTATAAACTTGATGCGCATTCCTGTTCTATTGACTAATGCTTCCTTTGTATTTAAGTTTCTTATTAGTATAACGATGCAATTTACTAACTTATGTGGTGACAAACTATGGTATTTTTCTGTTAGCCAGGTGCAAATCCCGCCAACTGTTTTTTCTGGGAAACGTCTAAAGACTACTTCTGAAACATTGTCTTCCCCCCCCCCCTCCCAAAAAAATTGCGTATCATAACACATAAAAAATCCGTATAAATAACACATATTTACAAAATTTAACTTCATTTCTGTATCGGTTACGAAATTTAACTTCATTTCTGTATCGGTTACGAAATACAGTTTGTTTTTGTGTATTTTTAGTTGCTGATTCCGAATATACTTACATTTTTTCTCTAGGACCCACAGATTTCGAGATATTTTTGCTATTTATTAATGTAGCTTATTTGTTTATTTATTAACAAAACGTTTCTTTATTAGATAATTTTATTTTTTATTAAACATTTTAATGGAAAAAATTACATGTCCAACATTTTTTTAACAATCATAATATTGTTCATTGAGTAACATTCAATGAAGAAAATTTGTATTTATGCATTTATTGTACCCAGTTGCTCTTTTACAATTTAACACATGAACAATATTTATGGAAACGCAACAGCTTTAGATTTTCGTTTATAAATGTCCTGTGGTGCTTCCCTAATGAGTCCCAAACAGTAGTCGACCAGCATATTGGGATTCGATCTACCTTGATATCTTTTCTCCATCTTCGCTATCTTGGTGAAACCTCTCCCCGTGTTCATCACTGACGATGCCTAAATTTTCAGGGAAGAAGTCGAGGTGAGAGTAAAGGAAGTGGATTTTAAGGGACATGTTACAGAGAGAGCCTTGAGCTTTGTATGCTGACAGTGAAGTGTCAACCATGGTCTTGTAATGTGGGCTTCTGTAAGACCCAAAAAAGTTTGTGACCACATCTTTGAATGCAGACCAGGCAGCTAATTTGCTCTATTTAGACATTGAGCGAATTTTTCATCTTTAAAAACTCTCGAATTTGAAGACCAGCAATAACACCTTCCTTAATTTTAGAATCACTTATTCGAGGGAATTTCAGCACAATTAATTTGAATCCTTAGTCCTGTCCACACTTTTAATAAAATTCTTGATAAGTCCAAGTTTTATGGGAAGAGGAGGAAGAAGTACAGCCTTAGGATCAACTAGGATAGTTGACCAGAGCAATACTGATCTCTGGAACATTCTGATTGGTTTGCAATTCGGTAGTTAGAAGGCATCACTATCCAGATTAACACAGTTTGATACATTACAGCTTTCGATTTTTTAATTTTTTTGAAAAAGTTTCAACTATATATTGCTACGCTGTCAACTATTGGCACTTTTACTCTAAATGAGATTTCTAAAGAAACAGAGTTTTGAGCTCTAGTCTGCTCAAAAGGGGGGGGGGAGGGTGATCGCCCCCATTGCATTTCCTTCGTTGGATCAACTCTAGTTACAACAGTTATGCCCTTCATCAGTTGTAAAAAGTCCAACAACACTCACAGGTAGTTTAAAACAAAACTATACTTTCGCGTATACGTTATGCTGGAAATATGCAAATTCGGTGACAGACAATGTGGTGCGCAATAAACGCATGTTGGAATTCAGGTCTATTAAAGGGAAAGTGGTGTGCAAGAGTGATCAATATTAATTAGTTATGGCTTATAGGCATCATTTAGTGAAGATCAAAGCGGAGAATAATTGAGAGAATCGAGGGAGGTCAAATACAGATAGAGGTCCCCCAAGATTTGAATATCCCTTAAAATGTCACATTAAGAGTTTGGAGTAACTTTTTGAGCAATGGATCAGCTGATAGGCAGCTTCGTCAAGATCGACGAAGAGTATATTAACTGCATCTGAAGACCGTTTTCTGCCATTGTCGGCTCGAAAAAATAGCAAAGTGACTATAGGAGAACTTGTTTTAGACATTCAGGATGCACAGGAACTCGAATTAGCCGTTCTTCTGATATAGGAAGGCTTAACGGTTGGGCTATATTCGAGAAAGCAAGTTAGTGTGTGTCCTACTCACTCCAGCTTCTAAAGGGGTCCGTTTAGTGTTGGGTAACTCGCGCCAGAAAAATGAATAGTGAGGGAGGGGCTTCAATCAGTTTTGAATAGGTTCAAAGAGGGACTTCAGATGAAGAGGCAACTTCAAATAACGAGGCTACTCACTCGTTCGAAGAGGGACTTCGAATGAGTGAGTAGCGAAGGAAATGAACATGTTCAAATGGTGTCTGGTGGGGAGGAAAAGAGGCAATCAAATGAATAGGTTCAAATGAGGCAGCCGTACAAAACTTCGAATGAGTGAGGTAGCAAGGGAAATAAAGAGGTTCAAGTTGTGTGTGGTGGAGAGGAAAAGAGGCCATCCTACAAAAACTTTGAATGTGTGAGGTATGAAGGAATGATGGTTTGTCATGTCCGAATCGTTTCCTGGAAGAGCGGCGGATGGCATTGGGAGGCATAAATCTTTTCGGGGAGTTTGTTTGTTGGGGAATTAAGGAATTGTTGAATGTTGTTGGTGTTGCTGTTACATTCTTCATCAGATTAATAGCCATGACATCAGGATGGCTTTTCGAGATGGGGATTGATGAGTGAAAATAAATATATTCAGAATGTGCTGCATCACGCATTAAACATTAGATAAATTTAATGAACGTTGTGTAAAAAAAATTATCTGTAAGTAATAGTTGGACGCGGAAATGTAGGCATTTTGAAGGGGGGGAAATGACGCTTGTGCAGGCCCATAGTTAAACCGTTTTTATTTAAAAAAAAAAAAAAAAAAAAAAAGGCCACAAATTCAAATATACCTATGCACATGTACACAAAAGAAATAAAATTCAAAATAGCAATATCATTAACAAGAAAGATCCATTATACTAAGCGTATCGATCATGAAACACTTTCCAACACAATATTTTTGCATTTAAATCTGACGAAACTTTAGTTTAGTTGCTAAGGCGAAGTTGCAGGAAGATTATCGGCCGTGGAGGACGCCTTGGGCGGAGGACTTTTTTAAGGGTTTCTAAGGCGTATACATGTTACATCTGGAGAAAACCAACCGAAATTCCGTTTGATTGGCCAGACAGTGATGGCGTCAGTTCGAATGGGGGGGTTCACCACCACTGACGTACTAAAGGGGGGGGGCAAAGGTGAAGAACAGACGTGTTTTTATTGGATTTTAATGGCTTTTAAAAGAGCGGTAGAAGGGAGTCACTATTGAGAAATGCTTCTGACAAAAGAAATGGCCTTCGAGATAAGAGAAGCTCTGACTTGACTTTAGCTCATCACAGTAATTTGCTAGAATGGAAATGTTCTGTATTTTTATTACCTCGACAACGAAAATTCAAGTGGGTTCCGAACATACATGCCACACCCCTCCCCCAATCTTCCATAACCATACAACTTATTTCTTTGATTGGAATGCAAACGTATTGCTTTCATTTCACGTGTGTTTTAAAAATAAAAGTACAGCAATACCCCGGACTTACGCGATAGGTGCGACTGAGCAATAATCGCGTAACTCGGGTTATAATTTCCCTTATAAATATGCAATTACAAATTATTTTTAATTGGGGCAGGAGAAAAAGAAACTAAAATGCTTACTAAACGAGACTTAGGAAAAAAATGACTTAGGAAAAAAAGTTTAATAAAATCTGAGAAATAACACACATGTATGACGTTATATTATTAAAATCGTAAACCGAAGCTATTTTGGAAATGAAATGAAGTCGAATCGATAAGATTTGGAAATCGGCTAACTCCTCTCCTAAATTTAATACATTTCAAAATTAAAGCTGGTCTAAAATTTAGATTGTTGCACCTTAAAAATTCCCACGACGAATTAATAGAAGTTCCCTAGTCACAGCTTCCCCTACAGGCAGCACGTCCCCCCCAGCTTCGAAAACAATATTCGCTACAGTAGAAAACATCTCCCCCCCCCTTCCAAATGCTATATGCCAATTTATGCCATTGCGCGAAATCATGCACAACACATCGATTATAAATCATTTTCCAACAACACAATAAATTTCCTTATGTATTATTCTTAAATCTGGCGGGATTTTAGTTTATTGGTTAAGGCTAAGCTATTCGAGGGCTATCTACCTAAGAATGGGTGCCTTGGGCGGAGGACTCTTAAAGGTGCTCTGGAAAAACCGCCCAAAATCCAGACCGTTAGATTGACAGTCTCGGTGTACGCGAGAGCCCAGGACCTAAACATTCAGCGAGATTTTAGAGATACTTTGGAGAAAAAAGCTCCATATCATTATTAATTTAATTTTACTAGATCCTGTAAAAGGCTTTAACTTACTTCCATTTTATAACTGAACAGTAAGCTTTTATAGATGAACTAGCTCAAGTACCCGTCGTTGACGGGTTAGTACTGAATGCAAATTTCTAAAAAGCAAGAACTTTCGTCAGCATTGTAAGAGTACACAGAATGGATGTAGTATGTTGCCATGGTAAAGAAAGCGAAGTTATAATTTTTATGTATTGTTAAAATATTACAGGTTAGAGATTAACTAAGTAATATCATTTCATTCGCTTTATTCGTAATTATGTGATGCGCGTACGAATATTTACACATATTGAAACAATTTTCGCAAAATCTCAAAATCTAATCAACATTTTTGAAAAATTGGAAGTCTAGAATTTAAGTTGAGTGACAACCTATCATGCCACCCAATTTCGTTTCATTCCCTGCAGTCTATTTCGTGATGCTAGAACAAAATTTCAGCATTTTAAAACGATTTTCACAAAATCTCAAAATGTAATCAAAATATTTTAAAAATTCAACGCCTATAAATTAAGATTAGCAACTACCTATCATATCACTAAATTTCGTATCATTCGTATTAGTCGTTATTCCGTGATGTTTGAAGAAGTATAAACGTATTTTGAGAGAATTTTCACAAAATCTCAAAATCTAATAAAAATGTTTAAAAAGTTGGACACCTATAGTTTATGTTGAGCAACCATCTATAATGTGACCAAATTTCATATCATTCGCTTTAGTCGTTATTGCGTAATGCGTGAACAAAGATTCACTCAGTTTTAAACGATTTTCGCAAAATCTCGAAATCTGATCGATTTTTTTTTTAATTAGATGCTTATAGTTTAAGGTGAGTGACCACCTATCATTTCACCAAATATCATTTTTTCACCTTTGCTGTTATTACGTGATGTGCGAACACAAATTTACGAAGTTTGAAAGGATTTTCGCAAAATTTCAAAATCTAATCAAGATTTTTTTAAAAATTCGACACTTATGTTTTATGTTGAATGACCCCCTATCATGATACCAAATTTCGTTTCATTCGCTTCAGTCGTTTTTACGTGATGCTCGAACACGAATTTATTCAGTTTAAAACGATTTTCGCGAAATCTCAAAATCTAATGAAGATTTTTTAAAAATTCGACGCCAATGTTTCAAGTTGAGTGACCACCAATCATGATACCAAATTTCATTTCAATTGCTTCAGTCGTTTATACGTGATGCTCGAACACAAATTAACGCAGTTTGAAAGGATTTTCGCAAAATCTCAAAATCCAATCAAGATTTTTTAAAAATTCGACGCCTATGTTTTAAGTTGAGTGACCACCTATCATGACACCCAATTTCATATCATTCGCTTTAGTCGTTTTCACGTTATGCTTGAACAAAAAAAGCGTCACGGACAGAATGACAGAACGACAGACAGACAAACTTTTTTTTGAGGGTCGCATCGGATTCCCAGGTGCTTGAAACGGATAGAAATCGCAAAATTTTTGAATTCCAAGAAATGTACAGACAAAAGTCTAATTTTATTTATATAGATACTTATTGCACTGTGCTTGAAATGAATGAATACCTAAAGTGTCACATAGACCGTATACAAGGCCGTACCCAGGGAGGGAACAGGGGTCCCCCCCCCGAAATTTAAAATTTTGTTAACAGAACAATAATGATGAATTCTTTTTGTGAAAAATTAAGCCTTTTTCACCGTTTGTCGCCCCCCCCCCTCCCGAATATTTTTTTCTGGGTACAGCCTTGACCGTATGTATTGAAATTCTTTTGAGTGCTTCTGTAGAAAAGTTATAAGTGTTACAGCAACTTTTTTCAATGGAGAACATTATTTTCTTATCCTTAACAACATATATGAAATTTGCATCGTTTGAGATAGCCGAATAACTCTAAAATACTTTTTTTTAAAAATAATCACCTGTAGAGCGTAATGTATTGGAATGCTTTCGAATGCAATGTAACAATTCAAGGTATTTGGAGGGGGCTCAGAATGCTTCCATCAACAATTTATGAGAAAATGACAAAATTTTTTTTAAGAAAAATGAGAAATAGTTTTCTGTATCTGTCATCGCCCCTTTCATAAAGATTTCGTGAATTTAACGAACAAACAAAAATGAATAAATAAAACTAAAAAAAAAAAAAAAGTCTTATGTGTATTTTTCAACTGAACACATTTAAAGTGGATTTTGAATATATCAGCTTGAATTTAAAGACAATTGACATTTCTAGGTAATGTAGCGTCTGTGGAAGACGGGAGGGGAGCAGCGCACTTTCTATGAAAGAGACAAAAACAATCTCACATCACACAGCACAGCTCCCTCTGACTTCCCCAAATCGTAAATCAATCTTCATTCTTGCTTCCGTAACCTAACGCCTCATCCATGATACGATCCTCCGCCTTTTTTCTTCTCCCCTCTCTTGAAGCAGACCGCGACAGTAGAACATTTTCAGCCGCTTCAAAACCGCTTCCTCTCCTTTACCTCACGAAGTTGAAATTTCGAGGCACTTCAAAAAGTTGAACCGCGACAAAACTTCGAGGATCCTCAGAATTTTCGAACAACTTCAGAATTTGAACCACTTCAAATCTTTGAGGTACCTCAAAAAGTTGAACTCCGAAACTTTAAGGTGCCTCGGAATTTTTGAGCCACTTCAGAATTTGAACCACTTCAAATAGGGAAAACGAGGTACTCCCTCTTTTGCCCAATTGAATAGGTCATTTGAACCGCCTCGTGAGTGAGTAGCACAACACAAGGTCCGTTGCCGTCATCATGTTCAAAGGAGGCAAGAAGACTGGACCCGAGTATTGTTTACTTTCGAGGCACGATATACTCTGAGCACTGATTGTAGACATGATACTGACAGATACTGTAGACATGTAATCTGAAGCACGACCCAATCGAACTCTTTCCCCCATCCCCTCCTAGTTGGGCCCGGACCTGTCTGGAGAGTCCTTGAAATACCCCGCTTGGGAGGATTCGTGACAAATGGGCTCACCGAGCAGTATTTCTGGTTTAAGCCGCTTTCGTCTAAAATTGGGCAAAGGAACTAAGTGATTAATTACGCATCTGGTCAGGAAAAGTGGGTGCAAAATAGGGGTCCTGTAAAAAATGCACTTCCTTTTCTCCTGGTTGAGCCACTTAGTCTAAAAACGGTTAAAGAAGAAAGAAAGTTTCCTGCTTCTCCCCTGTTTGAAATAACAAGCAGAGAGGGGTGAGCGCCATTTTCACCCACACACGAAACAGAGGCAGGCGTACACCGGATCGAACGGGAGAACTGTGCGGGATTTTACTGTATCAAATCCCATATAGAATTTTTCATTTACAAAAAAGCTGTCTTCATTTTCTTCGTTTTTACCAAAATTATTGAGAACCAAAATCATAATACATTTCAGATGTTTCTAAATAAGACTTTGATTGAATTAAACCTTTATGAATTAATTCACAGTACGTTTTACATTAAGTAACTCTGTACCTTTGCAAAAATGGGTAATGGGGCAAAATTTGATAAAACTTGTGCCAAGTTTTATATAGTAATTCGGGCTTGTCGATGTCGACGTCACGCGTTCAAAAAAGTAATAACAATAATAATAATCTTTATTTAACCGCTTAGAGAAGGTAAGCAATTCTAAATAATAGTTGGGCAAAATTTTCCAAAATTATGTCATTTAGATATCGCAGCCCATATCGCCCATGTTGTATATTTCTTTTAAGGGCTCAGCTCCGTATTAGTTTAGGGGATTAAAAAAAAATATTAATACTATTATAATTAACTTTACTAAACTAAATAATTTCTGGGGAAAGCTTATACATAAAATATTTGTTTTAATTCGTGTTTGGGGGTGTGAACTTGTACATTATATATATATATATAATATAAATTGCCCAAAATATTATTTACTGTTGTTTTACCTTCTTGAACGAATTTTAGCAAGTTTTGTCCCGTTTTACCCACCTTTTGCAAACAAAGTATAATGTGTACACAATTACAGCATATTTTGTCTTCCAGTAACTGTTGAGATCAGGGATGGGCAAACGACGGCCCGCGGGCCAAATCCGGCCCGCCGGAAGGTTTTATTCGGCCCGCGGATGGAATTTTAATTTGCCTGCCCGACGGAAATTGAAAGAATATATATATATATATATATATATATATATTATATATCCATATTAAGAATTATGAAGATGACTTGAAAAAAGTGCATTTTGAGTTCGCACGCAGATTCCCAAGATTTCAGAGCCGTTCAAACAGAATTGGATATTTTTACTATGCCTTTCAACGTAAATTGTGAAGCACTGGGGTCAGATTTGCAGCTTGAATTAATTGAATTGCAATCTAACAATCCTCTTAAGCAGTTGTTTCTAAATATGCCAAACTTAGAGTTTTACAAATCATTATCGAAAGTAAGTTTCCCAAATTTAATATCTCACGCCCAGAAAATCAGTGACATGATTGCTTCATCTTATATATGTGAACAAGTGTTTTCAAATATGAACCTTAGAGAGAATTCTTTCAGAAGTAGACTGACAGATGAGCATCTAGCCTCGTTCCTTAGAATCAGTGCATCTCACTTCGAACCTCAATATAAGGAACTTTAAAAAATGAAATCGTAATTTCATTCATCTCATTAACATATTTAAATTGTAATACTTGTATATTGTTTTTAAAATTTTAGAAAAATTTTTCTTGGCACGCCAAACTTTTTTTTTTCGATTTTTGGCCTGCGACCGAAAAAGTTTGCCCGTCCCTGGTCTAGATTGAAGGGCGGTTTGCTCCATATGTAACCTGAATACGTGTTAGAAACCCTTGAAAAGTCCTCCTCTCAAGGCATATGGATTATTCTATTGAGAAAGATACAATCATTTAATTGAGATTTTTTTAAAAACAAAGTATTCAAAATTATTTAAAGGGAAATTTTTAAGCGCTGAATAGAAACTCAATTGATTTCAAACGATTTATTTAAATTCTAATGAAATTTAAACTCGTAACCATTTGATTTTCTCCCCGCTAAAGTATTTGAATCATTTTTATTTCCTAGTTTTATGTGACATCTAAATAGTAATGAATTATATATGAATGATATCAAAACATATACGAATTATTATCAAAATATTCAGTAGATTAGAGCCATGCGTCTTTTGTTAACTGAAATTGTCCATATTTTTTTAAAGAATGCGGGGGGGGGGGAGATTTTGTCTTTACCCCTTCTCGCCCTTAAAAGGTGAGATTTTAAAAATGCACGTTATTTGAAAATTCTCTTGTAAGTAATAAAATAGAAAAATTGTTTAATTGATGTATAATTAATTTAAAAACTTATTCAATTTCTTTGTATTCTTAGGAGAGAATGGATATTCTTAGGAATGATGAATGACTTATCAGTAATTTACTTATAAATATTTTTGAATTAAAATATTCAATTTAAACATTAAAACTCTTATTTTAAAGATGCTTTTTCTAAAATTAAATTATGGGATTAATAAGTGAATTAAAAACAACTTAAAAGAACTGTTTAAATTAAATGCTACTGTAATTGTAGGTTTTCGAAAAAAAATTTCATTTCTAAATGCTAAAAAAAAAAAAACCCTTTTTAATGCAACTGGTTTAAAATGATTTAAAACTCATTTCTTAAAATGTAAAATGTAAATTTCTTAAAATGTGATTCGAATTAATGGTTAATTAGTTTTGTTATAATAGTTTTAATAATTGTATTTATACTATTATTGATATTGCAAAGCTTATTCTCCCTTACCAGCTTTGATTGAAACATAGCTGTAAACCTTTAATATGAAAATCTGAAACTTTCTACATCAACTCATTAATATATGGGCTATTTTACTTATTGAGAATTTTTGTAAGAGGGCTGTATAAAAAATAGTTTGTATTTATTTACATTTAATCTCCTGAAAATTTTATTCGATATCATAAAATAAAAACTGAACTGAAAGAATTAATTACCAGCATTGATACATTTAAAAACAGAGTGAGAGGGAAAAAACGCTAGCGCAGAACGAGATTCGAACCTGGGAACCCTGAGTAGACGATCGCCGCTCTAGCAATTACACCACGGCTCTCAATCTGATCAGCCCGTAACTTATATTTTTAGTTTTGGTGAAGTGGTTAGCAATTAATATAAATTTTTCTCGACTGTATTTGAGTATTGCGTCTTAGTATTTTACACATACTATATTCACATGGTGTACTGCCACTGTGGCAAAGATCATTGAAATCCGTTTCCCCGAGGCCGGGCCTCCTGCTTGTTAGATCAACATTTAAAGAAGGAAATCTTAGGTCAGTGATTTTAGGACACCCTCGATAATAGGGATTGGACGTGATCATGATTTTTATTTAATGTTAAAAATATTAAACTTTTTACTTTCACAGTAAATTATCATAATTATTTAGGTTATCATATCAAATTATTTAGGTTTTGTGGTTAAGGCAGATTTACACAAGGGTTGTCTGCTTAATTAAGACATGCCTTGGGCGGTGGAATTTTTGAGAGGGTCTAACCGGAATTCACGTTACAGCTGGAGAAAACTGCCGCGCGGTAGGCCAGAACCCTAGACTTACACACTTCAGCCGTTCACTAATTGTCATGAAATTTTTAAAAATTATTTATACTACTATGTAAAAAGTACTTGATTATTTAAAAAAAAATTTTTATTACATAAATTTACATCTTATAAAGCTCTCTTCTTTATAAAACTTTTAGCTTATTAAACTTTTAAGATAAACTGGAAAAAACTTGCTGAAATACGCAAGAATGATGAATTATAAATATTTAGAAGGATAACTTATCAAATATTGAACTTCATACATGAATAAAATACAGGCAGATAAAAAAGGATGCAAAAATCTATTAAAACAATTAATATTTGACAATAACAACTTGATGTAACACTGTGAGAGTATTATTAAGGAAAGAGAAAATACTAAAAATACTATTCACTTTCGCTCAACAAATAAAATTTTTTTGCATAAAACACTTTGTATTGCATTAAAAAGAAATATAAACAAATAAATATTTTAAAGAAACCCTAATGCTTAGAAAGCATTTAAAACCACAACCTATTCGGAATGAGAAAAATTGGTTAAACGAAGTGGTGAAAAAATAAACTTGTTTAAATTAAACTAATCTGGTAGTGAATTGTTTTTTTTTTAAATAATATTTTCTCAAGACGCAGACTGGAGTTGTTTCTTTTTTTTCTTTAAAGGGAGCGGTTAAAATGACCCGTCGAATAAATGTTTAAAAGAAAAAGGTTTGGGGACAGAGAGGGGACACGTGCCCCCCCCAATTGCTACTCTTACAGTTCATATGTTTAATATACTTAAGAAAACTTTAGCTTTCTAAAGAAGAATTATCACCGCTCCCAGACCACTGAAAATTCGGTGGGGCACATGAAAGATTTGAGGGGTTCACATATCGAAACAACAGTTGAAAAGGTTAATTTCTTTTAAATTTTAAAACAGATGTTCGTTTAAAAATAAGATAACGTGTTCTTCTAATAATTCCCAAACAAAGTCATCCGTATTCGAATTCCTGTACTCGTATTCGAGAAAGAAGTGATCCGTTCCATTTTGTATTCTCGGATATGAGAAAAAAAATGATCCGTTTCATATCCGTATCCACGGATATAAAAACAAACTATTCGTTTTCCTATCCGTATTCGCCAATCTACCTTTTATGACGATACAGCACACCGCTGTTCACACAACACACAATTTAGCACTTTTAACGGCATTTAAGAGTGTTCCAAAAGCTTTGTGGTCAAATATGGACACTCTATCTTTCCTAACAAAATAGCTGGGTAACAGGTATCAGGAACGTGTCCCCCCCCCCACTCCCTGTGACGCTGACTCGCGGCGAATTTTTAACTGATCCCCCCAGCTCCCGTCAGGAAGGGCAGAAGAACTTCTGTCAAGATGAGGGTTGACACTTTTTAGACCAAATGGCGTATACACCCACTAGGTTGGTGATTCCACGTTTTGGTCGAATTTCCATCCCCTCCTCCCTTATCCCCCAATCAGCTGATTCTTCCCCGAGTAACGAAAAACAAGACCATTGAAAGAAGACAGGTAGTAGAAAAGCGTCCATGTTTGATCACGGGCTGCCGTTTTACCCATTACAGACCCAGGAGCTGGCTGATTGGTCATGTACTGAAAAGAATCGAACTCTTTCCTAGGGGAAAATTCCCCAGATTTTCCCTATTTTTCTTTTCACCGTTCTTCTCCCTTCGAAAAGAAATAAGCGTATTTTTGTTAGAAATGAACATATTTTAGAGTAGTTTTTTTTAAATAAATAGATTATGAATTTCTTTTATGTTGCAAGATGGAGGGCTTTAAGAAAATGCTGGTAATTTTACTGAAAATGATCTTAAAAGAATCATGTTTCGGTATAAAATGATTGATCACGTGCGGTGTTTAGTTATGATCATTGTCAAAATCCATTCAAGATATGGTTGAAATAATCCTAGAACTGATTTTATAGTAAACTAGCTGAAGTATCCGTTCTTTGCACGGGGTGGATTTTGTTAAACCAATTAATAAAACAAAGAAAATAAGTCGTTAGAGATAAGTGAGCAATATAAATTGAAGAACTGTTCAAAATAAGGTAAGAAAAAATACTACTTTAAGAAAGATTTCCTCTTGTTAATTTTCAAAAAGTTACATTTTTTAAATTCGTATACGACCCCGGTGCGAAAATATTACCAGTTAGTAAAATGTGCCCCATAAGCTAAATGAGATGATGTACAAAGTTTTAGAGATTCATTATAAAATATCTCAGAGATATTTTAAAACAAAGATGGGCAGGGAATGTAAATGAATTTGAATGCAATCGTTTATTGCTATAGAAAAAAAATCTTTTATAATTTTTGTACGATCCCTGAAACCGGATCATCCAATGTGATTTTTTTCTCTTCGACAGTCATTGAAAAGTGGTTTAAGTCAGCACATGTTTATCTTCGTATGCCTGGCACTTTCGAGGATATAATTCTCAAATTTTCCGCATCATGTCATTAGTGCATGAGGCATATTTTGCTAATTGGAATTTTTTTTTGAATGGGCGTTTTATACAAATTTTAAAATTGTAACTTTTTGAAAATTAACGAGAGGAATTTTTCCTTGACATAATCTTTTTGAATAACTTATTTTGAACATTAAAAACAATTAGAGTGCGTTAAAAAATTTTAAGGCCAGTATAAGTTGCAGTGAATATTCAAAGAGGAAAAAATACTTTCCGAAAATTGAATCCTTATGCTTAGTATGCATTATAGGAAAGACAGTAAGCAGATAAATAGTTATTTACAAATAATTTATTGCAACATGTCAAAAAATTTATAAATCAATTCATAATGGCCTGTATAAAAACTTAAAGGCCACGGAACAAAAATGCATTTTTACGATACAGAAAACAATTATTAATACTTTGTGAAAGCGATCATTGAACATGCAGATTATGATAAAGTAATAAAAATTTGCGTAACACACAAATTGTAATAAAAGGCTATATAGAATATTTTGCTGTTTCCCTTATGCAGTTGATATATTTGAAAGAGAATACATAACACGCTAAAGCGTCGCCTCGAAATCAGCAAGTGTTATCCAGTAAATAATCTTAAAACTTGATTGTAACTATACTAGAATTATAAAAATACGCCCAAAGGAAAAAATTTTCACAAATTTATTTTTTTAGAGAATTTTTCCTTTTCATTAAACATAACACCAAGAAATAAAAACAGTTATCAGATAACATTCATTAGAATAAATATTGTGTGATTGTTTTAATAAAATTTAAATGCACATAATTTTTTCTGATGTGATATATCCAAAGGACACTGTAATGTTTGGAATAAGATAACTTTCATCAGAATGTATAAACAAAGATGAATAAAAATATAATAAACGATTCGATATTAAATATAATTCTGCTACATAGCATAATTTGCATTCAAAAAAGGATTACAGTTTAGACACTGCTGTTTACATTTTGGTTTGTTGCTTTGTTATTATAATAAATTGGAAAAATGACAGGCTAATTTTGGTCAGTTTTAGCTTTAATTTGGATGATCTGGGTGTTTTTGTCTGATCTCTTTTTTTTTTTTGTTTGATTGTTTAATTATAAACTAAATGTATTTTAAAAACCTATCCCTGCAGTGAGAGATGTCATAATTGCCCTTGTTTACTAATAAGAGGTTATTTTAAAATAAATATCGTTTCACAGAAAATTGATTGGCCATCCTTTGTAGCTCAATATAATTTATTGGTATCAGAAATTTGCGTCCACAATATTTGTAATAATTTTTTAATAAACTCTGTAGTGTCGTTAATAAAATAATTTTTTTTTTTTTACAAATTATAGATATTAAAGCGAGTCCATAAAATATAGCAGTAACCTTTATAATATTTTTGAATCAGTTCCTATATGCGATTGCCCTCACATTCATTTTCAGTCTTTAATTTGTTA
The DNA here is from genome assembly GCA_038373885.1 of Cheiracanthium punctorium. NCBI lineage: Eukaryota > Metazoa > Arthropoda > Arachnida > Araneae > Cheiracanthiidae > Cheiracanthium > Cheiracanthium punctorium. Next base: position 44,654 of record JAWZYV010011893.1, read on the forward strand.
TTCCATGTTCCTATAAGACTAATTAGCAATATTTAGGTAATAGTTTATCATATCGTAAACATTTCTGATGCATTTCCCATATTAGGCAAATACTGGTTTTACATCGGAAGAAATTCTAACATATTCTTATATATTCGGCAACATTTTGTTGTCATTACTACTTTGCTACTAGGGATGCATGCATACGAGTATCATATTATGCAGTATTAAATTGAGGTTTTCTAAGTAATTCTTTTCTAATATACTTATCGTCACACTTCCTTTTAGGAGTAATAGTCTTTCACTATTAAGTTCGATGCATGCATTAAGAAAATTTGTCCGACTGCAGTGTGCGCTTCTACTTGATCTATCTGTATACACGGTGAGAGAAATCCATTAACAGGTTAAAAAATTCCCTATCTTCCCGGTGAAGGGGTGGGAAAAGTAACGTTTCTTAACATTATCCGCTTTTCAGGGAAGCCTCTGATGCTACCCGAGTGAAGCGACGTGGAAAGCGCTACAAAGTTGGCATGAGTAGGAACTAACCAGTAGCAAGATTCAAAGAGGGGAGACAGAGCAGGACCGGTCTCAGTCAGTCGACTGTGAGCACTCTCGCCCGATCGGAGTGCAAATTTTGAAGTGCCAAAATGCACCTTCGCATCGGAAGCGGCTCATCGTAGGGAGCATGGGATTCAACTCGGCTCTGGTCGATGCTGGAGAATTTGGCCTCTACCAGCGTCTTCTATGTTTCGTGTTTTTACTCACGGCCATTTCTTATTTATCCTTCAGTTACTGGATTCAAATATTTATTCTACTAGTTCCGGACCATTACTGCAGGACTTCAGTGCCAGGAGCACGCAATGATAGCCGGTGCATCGCGGTCAATGAGTGGACATCCAATGCCTCTAGTTGCCCCGAGGGGTGGGAATATGATTTCTCTTCACTTTTCCCGACCGCTGCCACTGAGGTAAGTACATATCTCATGACAATAACATTTTAACTTTCATATAAATTAATTTTATCGATTTAGAGAAATCATTTTAAAATTTGAATTAAAGCGACACCCGTTGAAAACCAATATTGGTATACAATATACGTTGGCAATCCAGCTGAAATATTTTTCTATACTCGGAAATTATTACTTTAACAATGGAAATATATCGAATGTATCATCAAAATTAAACATGTTTGAAAAATGTCAACACCTTGCAACATAATATGGCAATCGCAAATTATTTTTCTACTTGGCTGAAGCCTTTCGGCCTCAGTTATGTATAAACGATGAAGTTATTCAAGTAATGAACCAGAAAGTTATTTTTGATGATAAAGATAAAAATATATTTAAACATTTTCTTTTCTTTTCATATCTGTCTAGTTTTAAATATTCATCTCTTAAATAACTCCTCTTTATATTCCGATTTCGTTTCTGCAGAATATTTCGGTCTTATTTGTCAAAGAGAGCTTTCTGAAATTGTGTGCCAAACTAGAACACTTTTGTTAATAAAAGGACACTTTAAAACCAAATCTATTACCCCCTCCCCCTCATACTTGTCACAACACATTTTTAGTACAATAATATACTAGAATGTTATTAATTTTAAGCAAAATTAATTTAAATTTATCATTGTTATTTTATGCATCTCTTTTCAGAAATCTTATCTGTTACGATAAGATCGTTACGTAAGATCTGTTACGTAAAATCTTATCTGTCTGTGTTCGCATGAACTAGTACGTCCGCATGAACGTACTAGTTCATGCGAACAGGACAATTTGTAACTATAAATTTTCCATAAAGTTCACACATTGATTTATATAAATGAATTGTATATAATAATGAAATTTTCCTTAAATATTCTGAAATATTACCTGTGCAGAAAAATTAAAATCCTTGATTACTTTTACAAATTTTCCATATGAGGTCCCCCAGTTTGTTAACAAAAATATTTACAATTAATATCTACATAAACCCTTCAAAATATACCAAAAGCTTCTTAAAAGAGGCCATCTGCTGTTACATTTTTCACCCAAGATTAAAAATACCCCAGATTTCTGTATTTTGTATGATTGTGGGACCTATGGAATGTTAAATGCAGTGTTGCTAAACTCTCTGAGACATCTCCATCTAAAAGTGACCGAATTCCCCCAAAGTTTTAAACTTCCCCCCAAATGTTAAAAAACTTATTTGGTATAATAAATTGAATATTTGAAAAGAAAAGTTCTTATTGTGTGACGCCTAGTACTTTATTTTTTATAATTTATACTTTGAGTGACTAAACTATCTTAAAACAGTAATTAAATTACTCAGTTAAAAACACGATATTTCTATTAAAACATAAAACGCCATGTATTACCGTAGTCATGGTAAAAAAGCCTTTTCAGATGCGTAATTACAGTTTTACGTAGGTGTAGGTACTTATTTTAAATAAAATTATTAAATTATTTTAAATAAAATATAACGAAGTTATATATACACAATAGTTAAACCGAACTTAATTGAGATATTTTAGGAATAAAAGTGACAAAATAAATCAAAAGGGCAAAGTGAAGCAAAACATACAAGAAATTATATTTGATTGCTTACACGACTAGACCTAATACAATATACTTCAATTAGTACACGATGGGGTAACAAGAATAGAACAAGAATGCTTTTATTTTGCTGCACATTAACATAAACAAAAGTAACTATTTAGATTGTATTATGTGTACCCTCTCAAGAAAACTTTCGAGTATAAGCGAAATTTCCTATTTAGCTTTGAGAATAATGAATTAGTTTTTGAAAAACGCACAATTCGACAGAAATATAAAAAATTATAATTATACATAACCCAATTCATATTTTATTATAAATAAGTTTCACTTTTACACTTTTACTCGACTATTTTTTTTTGAGTGGGTCTGTATATGTATACCGCTGTGACAATTAAAAAAAACGGACTGCGTTTGCCTTATCCGCTTGGATTGGTGTGGAGTAGTGGAAATGAAATGGTGTTGACTTGGATGCTTCCGGTGCAGAAGGTATGTTATTCCATTCCTCTATCTAGTCTAGTTTGTTTTTTACCCTTGTTTGAGTAAAACGTAGTTGTGTAGAAGTGCCGCAATCATGATAAGCTTAAAATTCGAGCAGTGCATAAATTTGAAATTCCTCGTGAAATTAAAAAAATCTCCAGCTGAATGTTTTAAATTAAGGGAGGTGTTTAGAAATAATTGCATGTCACGTAGTGAAATTTTTGAATGGGAAAAACGATTTTAGGAAGGTCGTGAGGTTTTAAGATGATGAACGCTCTGGTGTTGTTGTTGTGTGTGTGATTATGGCAACGCTACACTAGGGCGATCTGCCAAGGGAGGGTGCCTTGGTAGGAGGACTTTCTAAGGGGTTCTAACGCGTATTCACGTTACATCTGGAGAAAACCTACCAAAACTCCAGACCGTTAGATCGACAGCCGCGCGATGGGACCCGAACCCGGGACCTTCACACTTCGGCCATCTACCATTTTCAGTGGCATAGCCACTGTGCCATGGTGAGGCGATGAACGCTCTGGTCGACCTGAAAAGTACATTGAAGGTTAACACATTTTCAGTCTATAGAAGAGGTAAATGCAAAAATGGCAGACTTTTTGAAGAAGGTGACACCTAATAAACCTGCAGCACTGCTTTGATCAGTAGAAAATTCGTTTGCAGCAATGCATTTATATGGAAGGGGATTATGTTGAAGGGGACCAAAAGATATTTGTATAATTTTTTCGATAAAGTTAATTTTTAAGACTAGTCCGGTTATTTAATTGTCACAGTGGCATATGTAGAAGATGATAAAAGAAAGGTATACAAATAAAAATTAATGAAAAATGTGTTTATCATCTTTGTTCAGATATTCTAAGACTGTCATATCGAAATGTAGTCCTTATGCGTATTTTCTGAATTAAAAGTATTACGCAGAAATATATTCTGTTGCGTTCATGTAAATACGCTGAAGAGCCAAAACATTATGATCCCCTACTCAGTTACGCATTGCGCATCCTTTGGCCTTCAAAACAGCTGCAACTCGCCTGGACATGGATGCCACGAGTTCTTGGTAGATAACTGGATATAGTTTGTACCAAATATTTAAACAGCGGTCGCACAAAGTCGAGATATTGGAACATGGTGGTGTTTGAGCTCTGAGCTGTCGGAGAGAGGGGAGCAGCTGTTCTCCTGAAAGACGGCGTACCCTGACACGTCAACGGGGTGAAGGAGAAGCCGGGATTCATCAGACCAGGAAACTCTCTTCCACACACCCATGGTCCAGTCTCGATGTTCCCGTGCTCACTGTAGGCGTAGTTGACAAGGACGCTTGGTAAGCAGAGGTACTCGAGTGGGACGTCTGCTCCGCCGTCCCATATTCAACAATGTCTGCTGAATTTTGAGTCCCGAGACACTTGTACTTGTACCTGCATTGTATTAGGCTGTCAGCTGAGCCACTGTCTGCCCCCGACTTTGCTACACTAGGCGGAACAGTCTCCGACGTCCTCTTTCTTTGATGATGCGTGGATGCCCAACATCTTGTTGTCTACTGTTGGTTTCATCGTCATTAATCCTCTTTTCATAAATACTAACAGCGGTAGATCGTGAACAAACGACTAGTCGTGCAGATTCGGATAAGCTCGTTCTGAGTCGTCGGGCCATTATAATCTGCCCTCTATTAAATTCGCGTAAATCAACAGCCTTTCCCATCACTCACAAACTTACGTGCAAGAATGATTTCTTACCCTATCCAGCAGCATTCGAATACCATTCCCACTTAATTACGTGTTGTCCATGTCATCCAGACGAGTTCATTCAAAAATGTAGTTGTGGTCATAATGTTTTAGTTTATCAGCGTATATCCAGATTTCAGCTCCACCTAAAACCCTTGATTTCAATTTTCCCTCCTAAAAAAATCTACAAATACTAATTTCTTCCCTTAAATCCCCTGAAGAGTAAAAATCCTTTTCAGTCTCAGAGAAAAACCTCCAATGTGTCAACACTCGCCAATTTGAATAATGAACACTGAGGGGCTTACCAGTATATTTTTCATATTTCAAATAAATAAATTTTAGGGAATGCTACGCCAGGAAATTTCGATTTCACTTTTTTACAACTAAAAAAAAGATATTTTGGGAAACGAATATTTACTGTGTAAATGAAGACTTTTAGCATAAAACAAAGGATACGAAAAAAATTGTTATGGTAACTAGTTTAAACTTCAGAAAGTGATAGATTATTTTTTTTCTAATGGCTGGCCTCTGCCTTGAAGGCCTTGGCCACAACAGGCCGGATTTGTTGATCTCTTTATTATGGGAGCACCTTGTAGGTGCAACCACGCCTTGTCGGGGATCGAACCCCGGCCGCCGGGAGTTGAAATCGAAACCGGAATACGATGCTTTACCCACCATACATTTTGGTCGGCGATTATTTTTATTAGGATATCACATCTTATTTGAATTCCACAATCACAGGGCTTGTCTCTTAGAATCGCATTAATGAAATGAAATGCAATTTCTAAACTATCAATTTTAGTCAAGTGCTTTCTGGGAAATACCAATTACTTTTAAACGAACCATGGTTGAAAAAATACATATAATATTTCGTTATTATATATAATAAGTAGGGCCCGGATTTATATGCATTTGCATATAAATGCATACATCAGCATACTTTGGGCTTTTGAACATATAACTGTATATATTGACTTGCAAATCTAACTCTGGTATTTAGTAGACAAGAGCATGCTCGTTAAATTTATTTTCGTAGGGTTTTCTTTGCTTTTTCCCTTAAGTTTCAGCTATAATTCCAAAATTCTTTCTTTTCTGGACGCCACTGATACGAACCTGAACCTGCTTGAACAAAAATTTTCCTGAAAGCTCCTTCTTGTTCACAGGCTTTAAAAGCCTCGCTTTCCACCAGAACCTGTAATCACAAGATGGGGGGTATGGATCCAAGCAGGACTTTACCATGCTATAAATTTCGATTGATCAAAAGGTTTATTTGCTGCAATCTGGATTCAACTGAAGCGTCGTCGATAAAAATACCGCACTGGAGTTACTTAAGCAATCATCTACTAAGATAATATAGCAGTAATATCGGCGAATTTCTCTGAAAGAGTATTTTAGCTCATGAATCTCGGAAACTAACACTTCTCAATCAATTCAATGTATAGATACTTTGGAGAAAAAATTTGAAGACGGAATTATAACTGGATCTGATAAAAGAAAAACTTTCTTACTTGCTGGGAAAAAAATTCTTACTTTAAAGAGCTCAGGATCATTAAGCGAAGGAGGGAGAATCTTCTTTTGAAGAGTTATCGAATGCTGTAAAACTGACTATAAAATATCTATCAAGCTAGAAATACCGATTGTGTCATGTGATGTAGAAAGGTCTTTTTCTGTATTTATGAGTGTTTTCCGTGAAAATCGCAAATCTTTAATGTTTGAACGCTTAAAGCAATATGTAGTTATTGCATGTAATAAATAATTCTTATTTTTTGGACATAGTTTTTATTAGGTATGTGTTTTAAAAATTTTTTCTAGATTGGAAATATACATATTTTGCATATGTTAATGGATATTCCACTATTTTTGAGCAGATTTTGAGTTTTTCATAATTGTTTATGCATATTATGCAGGCTTGGTATTTTGTCCACTGTTTTATAAAAAGTCCGGGACGCTGGACGAAATTGGACAAATTTGAAAGAAATGGACAAAATTGGACGAAATGGACAAAATAAAAATCATTGAATTAAGAGTATTGTTATGATGCATGTTTTGTTATCATGCAAACAAAACTGTGTTCCAACATTTTAATAAAAATAAGAATATATTTTTTAATTATTCATTAAAAGTTATCACATATGAATCATATATAACCAAATAAATTACACAAAGAAAATATAAACTCCATAGTAAAGCAATTAATTTTATGGAATACTTTGCTGCAAAAATAAACTTAACAAAATAAAATAATAAATTAGTTATCAAATAATTAATTTAATTACATTGTACATGAAAAAGGGGATTTCTTTTATGATATAGCATAAACTTGAGCATTTTTATTGAAAATATAAAATAAAAGAATTTTATTTTTGTTTATATAGACTTTAATTTTATAATACTGAGAAAATAGTAAACACTTTCACAATTGTACTTTTAAATTAATTCTATTCCTAAAACTGTCATTGGAGATGAAAAATTCCCTCATTTAATCTTCATTTAAAAACTAGCCTTTTGATGCATACTAAAATCAGTTCTGCTTCAAGCCTGAATCGCAATCAAAAACTGGAATAAATACTAAAATTCTGAAGCAAAACTAAAAAAGGAAAATTAACTTTAATTCATCTTCATCCAAGAGCCAATTCTATGCTACACACAGTAAGTTTTTCTAAAAGACTGATTGGGAACATAAATCAAAATTGAAAACAGGAACAATAACTAAAATATCTGAACCAAAACTAAAAGGTGAACTCCTCTGCTCTTTTCTTAATCATACTGAGTTGAATCAGCAGTGCAGTTGGGTGCTTCATTTAGTATAGTTGAATGTAGAAAAAAATGTATGTTCTCTAAGTCCTAGTGAGTTGCATCAGTGATAGAGTCAGATGTTTTAGTACACTTAAAGTGTTAGATTCATCCCCCCCCCCCAAAAAAAAAAGAAAGAAAAGAAAAAGAAAAAAAAGCAAAGATGAGTACTATTCCAGAAAAATGTGGTAGAAAAAAAAATCCAATAAGAAAATTTCCTGAAGAATTAACTAAAATGCTAGAATGTTCTGTAAAGAGTGCTTTAGTAGCATTAGTGCTATAGCACATAGAATATGAAACCATTTTGAAAAATGTCCCTAAAGATGAAAGTGTGAACAAAATTCTCATGAAAGTATATCAGATGTATCCAGTTTAAGAAGCTCCAGCCCTACTCCATCCTCATCGTATTCTCAGTCTGCCTTCAAAAGACAGCCTTCAATAGCATCATTCATATATCATATTTTTGCACAAAAAAAATTAATAAAAATAACCAAAATATTTAATTACTGAGTGTTTCTAGTTTACAAATTAAAACTGAGTAAAATGGACGAAATGAACAAAATGATATTTTGTCCGGGACGGTTTTTTCCAGGATTTTTCCACCCCGGACGAAATAGGACAACCCTGATATTATGCATATTTTTGCATATTTCGTGCTTATTCATGTGTATATTTCTCTATTTTTTTGTGCATATACACATCCGGGGCCTAATAAGTATTTAAAACTTATTATTGAATATTATTATTGTAAATAATAAGTTTTAAATATACTTTAAAACTTTTCCAATGTACCAATGTGAAAAATATTTCATTAAGTTTATTAATAGAGGTATGAAAATGGCATTTAAAATTCTACATGGGTATGTGATTATGATTTGCTATCGAGTTACTTAGGTCTCCCTAAAAATTTTAATCGCTTATACTAATAGCTTGTATGCAGTATACTGTTTGGTGAAATTATTTATGTTTTCATTTTTTTTAAATAGCTGATTCATCAGTTTTATATATTTTTTCGTTTTATGTAATAAGTCGCTGCATGAAACGACAAATGTATAATTTCAATGTGTACATATACATTCCTATCATAAACATTAGGAGTAAATATTAAAAAAATATATTTTAGATTTCTGTTTAAATACACTTCGTATTTTTGAAATGTGTGCTTCTACTTTTTGTTTAGTTAAATAGAATTTTAGTGTAGTTTCTCTGCAAATGAAATCTGCACTAGTTAGCTATATGGCATACCTTCTCCTCCTCCCACCATCAGACTGCCATACAACTCTTATCATATAGTTATGTTAATAGCTGATTCACTGATCTGCTATACACAAAGTTCCGGTTCGTACTACTTGAAAACCAAACTTTTCTCGTTGTTACTCCAGAAAAATAAAAAGATTTTGCTTGATAATCCTAATAAAATAAAGTTCTCACCGTTGGTAGGATCGACTTGAATTTTTTTATAATTATCCAAGAAATATAGATAAAAAATCTGCACTACTTTAAAAATTTGCATACCTACCCGTTCTCTGATTTTTAGCTTTTTTTGCCATTTTGACTTCAGGAAATAGCTCTATAAGGATAGAAAAGTTAAAAGTTGTTGCAACTACTTCATAGTACAAACAGATCAACAATTTCCGCAGTTTCAATTCGTTGGAAATATCAGACTAATTGAGATTTCCGTCTGCATGAAGTCATGAATTTAGAAATGATTTGACAACTTAAGTAGCATATTTTTTCTCATTGTCTATCTTGCTTATTCAACTGCATTACTTTGAAATTTATAACTACCACTTCTTTTTTAGAATTCGTGCCTTTTTTAGTTCTATTTGAATGTATCGAGTTGAGAGAAATTACTACACCTAGAAATTAATATCAAAAGTTAAGCTATAAGAAAAATTAAGTTTGATTTGTGCTATCACATAGATTATTATTATCTCAGCCATTTGCGGATGAATTTTATTTTTTAAGTTTTATCAGCATAAAACAATAAAAACTCAAGGTCTGTGAACAATCGAAACTGTGTGAAAATACAGTCCCACGATTGCTATTAGCGTCTTTTATTTTCGACAACTCGAAAAAGAAAATGCAAATATGGTGGATTAGGTAGTATTTACGAATTAGGATCATCATAATTACATCATATTCGACTGGAGTGAGTGACCTTAGATGATTACGTATTTTTCTTTCCAGTATCCGCTTGTTGATCTTGCGGCGTTCAGTGGCTTTCATCTTTGACCACAAATCGTGGATAAACTTACTGAAGTTTATCCACCATTTTATTTGTTAAATGACAGTTTCTTTTAATCTCAGTGTCCGAGCATGAATGTTTCATAAAATGAACAAAACATCATTAAAATTAAATTGCGTAGTGATAATTAGTTATTCAAAACCGAATGATTAGTTAGTTTTATTACAGAATTCAATCTAATTTAGAATAGATAAATAACATACATGATGGTCTTTTCTGAGTGGAGGTCATGATTATAGTCAGTGGTGTTACGAATTTTCGGGGCAACCCGTTGTGCTGGGTTGGTTGGTTGTGTGTGATTATGGCAACGCTACACTAGGGCGATCTGCCAAGGAGGTGCCTTGGTAGGAGGACTTTCTAAGGGGTTCTAACGCGTATTGACGTTACATCTGGAGAAAACCTACGAAAATTCCAGACCGTTAGATCGACAGCCGCGCGAGGGGACCCGAACCCGGGACCTTCACACTTCGGCCATGGTGAGGCCCGCTGTTCTGGGATTTAAAATACTTCGTATTCTACGCGTCAAATTGTTAAATTTTGCTTTTTGTTGCATCAAAATTGGACAACTAGAACCGGAGATACGGAGGTTTGATTTTTCCCATTGATTTTTATGGTAAATTCTAGAAATCTCGAGAAATATTGGTCCTCACTTTTGGCCTATCTTCCCACCTATCGGCAATGGTAAACCTAAAGTTTATTGCTTTTCTGCCCCTCATGCCCCGTTGTTCAGAGAAGGGGAGTACAGTTTTCACTTAGAGGAAGTTCCCTCACACTCTCTCCGGTGCTCAAAAGAGTCCCCTCTTGCTACCCCCCCCCCCCGTTGTAAATAAAAAAAATTACTGCTTGCTCTGCAATGCTCTTTGAAAGCAGCTACAGAAGTAAGTTGGTAAAAAGCAATGGCAAACGGACTTTCATTTCTTGAATGATAAAACCACCAAATGCCGGTCTTTGAATTAAGTTTACCTAAGAACAAATTATTGAAAACGTATAAATGTAACTTAATACACTGTAGGGTTCACATAATTTTAAAATACGGGACACTAATTATGGCTAAGCGTTTTATCGAAGATTTAAAATACATTTTCAATTTTAATCAAGAACTCATATATCTGCTAAAATTATGTTTCAAACACTCGAAACGAGTGATTTCTACCTGCTAATCAAAGTAAATGTCTGATTATCGAATTAAATAAATTAAAATTACTCTAATTTTAATTTGATCAATTTACTTTTACATTTTTTTATTCATTAAAATAGTTACAATTTATTTAAAAAATGTATAAATTTAATTGTGTGTGATACGATAACTAAGAACGAGTTCGGCAAATAAAGTTTTAGGGAAATACTTGTCAATTTTCTTTCATAAAATTTTTATTTTAGAAAATGGGGGAAAAAGCTTTTTGCCTGAAGCATTGATTTTTTATTCTTGCGATTTTTCAAAAGAGAAAAGAATTTAATTTATTTGAAATATTCGAAAATTTAATGGGTGATTTGAGCTGAGTAAATTAGTTTCAATATAAATGATAATATACTGTGTTTATTATGTAGCACCCCCTCCCCTCCCCCCCCACAAGTACTTGTACCCAGGGCCTCCAACCGGGGCCGTCGTTATTAGCAACCGGGCCTGCTTATTCGTTGCCACCGGAAAAAATGGGTGAATCATTGAGGCCTAATGTTTGCATTTGCGCTGTTCGATTGTATGTAATTTGGTATTATAAACGTTATTTTATTTTATAATTAAAAAACAATTTGGTTATAGTTTTGTCATAGTGATTTAATAACATGGTGATTTAGATGTAGGTAATGATTTTTTGAAGATTGCGCCTTTATTTTTGGAAATAAATCAACAAAGAATTCGAACTTTCAGTTCTGAATGTAACGGTAAGTGTACACCTGTATAACTCATTTAGAAATTCTACAAATTTATAGTATACTAGCTGCGTGCCCGTTCTTCGCACGGTAGGAAACGAAAAATTTCCTCACATGTGTAATTCGAATTAATTCCAGTGATGTGGAATCTAGAAAAAGCAAAATTATTTCACTCTTGACTTAAAATTTGCGTCATATATGTAATAACCTGAGATCATTGCAATATAATGGCACACACACACAAAAAAAAAACTATGTCAGCGTCATTCGGTATCAAAAAAGTGAAAATGGACCGTTTGCAGTGAACTTCTCACTTTCAAAATGTCTTATTTCCTCAGACATGCTGTCTTTTAGGTTCACGTTTTAGCGTTAAATACCTCAGACACTTCATGAAATGGACATTTTTTTTAAATTTTAAAAATACGTCACCCTCTCTTGCAACCCTTTACAAAAAGAAAAGAGATAAGAGATAAGACTGCGCTATTTATAAAGGCTTTAAAATTGTTTTTCTAGATTATGCAGTTTAATTTTTCTTCTCACAAATAAATCCAGTATTTATAAAAGGAAATCGAGCCAAGCAAAGAAATCGTCTGCTCGCGGGACCCGTTTTTATTTATTTTTTTCAACTGGCAATTTTAATCATTGTTACTGTATCCATGACAACCAAACCGCAAGATATCAAACCGAAACTCATAAGCACGTACTTCTGAAATGAAAATCCTTCTTTACTTAAAAATTCGTAAAAATTCTCCTAATTTATATTTTTCCCCCGTTCTTCTTTTAAAAGTGGGCGAATTGTGTGCTCCGTCTTTTGCCCAAATATAAAAAAGTTACGACAGATAGAATTCAAGATGCAGCAGTTTAAAAAATATTTTTCGAAAGTCAGCGTCAAATTTAATTTTATTTGTAAAATTCCCAAAAATCTGCAAATTGTTACACAGTCCGAACAAATAGTTTTTAAAAGAAAATTTTCTCCTCTATACGATGATGTAAATATCGTTTTCTTGAGAGCTCAATTACCGGCGTTATTATGTATTACGCAAGAAAAATCGCTAAAAATCGGACAAAACATAAAATAAAACATTTTCTAATTCGAATTTCGAAAAAATCGCTTCGAGGTGTGTTGAGACCCGTCTTGGAGAATTTCCGTACAAAATTTGGTAGGTCTACGATCACCCGTTTCGGAGCTACGCGAGACACAGACAGACAGACAGACAAACGGACAGTTTACACTCTGTTTTATTTATATAGATAAACCATGTTTTATGAATTAATATTCATGTGTTATTTATAAATTATTTTAATCTGAAATCGTTTAACTTCGGCAGTTTATTATTCTAGTAAATAAGCGTTCGTTGTAATACTAGTTAGACATTCTTATCTGTTTGTTTAATTCTTTCAGTTGAAAATGTCATTTATCATTTATTATAAATGCACTAAATGTGTGATATTGGTTTCAGTGCAGAAGTACTGTAAAATATACTATTAATTTATGCACATGTTTATGTAGAAACTTTAATTGAAGTTAATATTTTGTATAAGCGTTCATTATGCTCAATTTCAAAGTTCCATTTAATGTTAGAGGTAATGGCTATAATAAGGTACATTAGGTAATGGCTATAATAAAAAAGAATTAATTCAGGGATCGTTTATTTTTAGTTTACTACAGTGATTAGAGCAACTTGTGAAAAGGAATCCTGAAATTTTTCGAGTCCTAGAGCTGTTACTATATCTTAATTTGTATTCAAAGGCCGTGCAGAAGGTTTTTTTTTTTTTTTTTGGCTACAACCCTAATATACAGCAATGCACGGACGAAAACATTTTTTTTTCAATCACCAGTTAATAATCACTTAAAAAAAAGAGGTGGAATATTAGTGGTATTTCCTAGTATGTTTTTCTAAAATTTATTATTTTTCTTTGGAGAAAAAAAATATGTGGAACTAAATCTGAAAATTATAAATCATTTTCATTTCGAATGGTAAAATTTTCGATAAATAAACTCATTTGAACTAACCAAAATAAAAACAGTTAATAAACGTGTTCGATCATACACTGTTACGTGATTCTTAATCCTTTTGATATATTTTAATCTCCCCTTTAAGTTAGTACTACTATTTATGGGACACCCTTTATTGTGTAATTTATTCTAAATGTTTCTCGTTAAATTAGTTTACATTATTTTTCATTTAAATACCAAGGACAAGCAGTGCACGGGTTGTACTTATAATTATAGCAAACATTCTTCTGATACCTACGCCTTACAAAATATTCAAAATTAAATAGTATAGCAATACTTAAATTTTTTATACGTGAATTGTAAATATCAAATATTTTAAATTCTATTTCATCTCCTCGTCATATATTCTGTTAATATATTAATTGAACAATATTTAATAAATGAAAATTTAATAACTATTAATTAAATTTATTTTAAAAGTAATAATGGTTGTAACTGCTTTGAAAATATGAAACTTAAACATTCAGTATAAAGATATGCATAAAATGCCTGTATCATTTGTGTATTCGTTTACTTTAATGTATACTAAAAGTCAGCTTAATTTGTTCATGTATATTAAAAATCAAGCTAAAATAATGAATCACGAGAGTTAGCACTACTTTGTTTTTCCTTCAAATTACATGTATCTATTTACTTTAATGTCCACGTGTATGTATAATAGTAAAGAAACTGTCAATGAGTTCGTACTTGAATTAGTAACACACAGTCATGACTTAAAACTACATTAAATAACGTTTAAAAGCATCGGAAAGCTTAAAAATTGCTTGATGTATACGTGAAGACGTGAGGATCCGTAGGCCTCTTTGGATGACTCATGGAAATACACGCGCAGGCCCGTTACAAATAGCGAAGGCCCCGCTCCAACTATGCAAATCGGTCTCTGGCTTTTGCTCAGAGTTGTATTTACGCATTCGCTGTTTTCCAGAGGAGCATTCCAAGACATTTGCTTAAAAGGAACTCAGATGACAGAAAGAAAGTCTTCATCCAGGGGTGGGGCATGATGGGCAGTCAAGTTTAAGGTGTTGGAAAAAATTAAATCCTACTGTTTCTAAAAAGAGGCGGCCAATTTTTAATTTACATGTGGGCGGAACACGATCTAGAATGGGTTCTGCTTCTTCGAAAGGTTAAAGCTAGGTTCAATGTTAGATTAAACTCCTTAACAACTCGGCAGATTTTGGTTCAAGAGACGGACAACCCTTTACATTTGCCACTGCTTTTTAATGGAAGAAAAAATTGAATTGCTGAACTACTTGTAACAATTTCTGAACTATTTGTGAAATACATATGAAAATGAACATAGAGTAACATTTTTGCTGCCCCCCCCCATTAAAATAAGGTGGAATGAAAAAAAGTATTGGTCTCTCAAAAAGCATTTTAATCACTAAATATTATTTAATCAATACTATTATTATTCCGAGGATTAGATTGTAGTGTGTGGTAAGACAGCTTGTAACTGTTAAAAAAAAAACTTTATTATCTGTCTGTCTATAAGTGTTTACCGTATCTTTTCCCTCCAATTGTAAATTTAATATTTAATTTTTTTTTCACGATTTATTTTGAAGAATTAGTTAAGATAAATATTGTGATCATTCTGTCATTCAGAAATATTTTTTCATTGACTGACAAAACTCAAACGGTTAACAAACAGGAGAGACTAATATTTATAGTTACGTATATATTTCAGTGCTTTAAGTTTTTCTTAAAATCTGTATTCAAAATAAAACATTTCATTAAGAGTTCCAACTCCCCCCTCCCCTCCCCCTGTGGCACAGTGGTTATGTCACTGCAAATGGTATAAACCCAGGTTCGAGTCCCATCGTGCGGACTGCGGACGTGCGGCTGTCGATCAAACGATCTGGAGTTTTGGTAGGTTTTCTCCAGATGTAACGTGAATACGCGTTAAAATGTTCTACCGAGGCACCCCCCCCAATCCTTGGCAGATCGCCCTAGTGTAGCGTTGCCATAGTCACAACCCCCCCCCCCCCCGCCTCTTTCTTGGAAAAGAATACAGCTTGCTGCTGGATTGTTCTTCGAAGTGACAGCTGAAAGAAATCATAAACAGACTTTCATTCCCGCGAATTCAAAATCTTATAATTTGCTGTAACGGAAATTTAGGAATTTTGAAGATTTAAAAAACGCCAAGAACAGCAGAGAGTTAATAATAATTACTATTATTTTTAACTTAAAAATTAATATTAATGATAAACTTTTTTTTTTTAATTAAGAGCTAAAAAGTACAAAACACAGTTCTTCTCGAATAGTAATAAAATTCTCGCAGCCCAGATAACGGTCTTAGAATTAAGTTTAGAATAAGAATAAATTATTGATAAAGTACGTATAAATATAATTAAGCGCAGAGAAGGATTCACAAAAATATCAAGACGGCAGTAATTATGCGAAATGTTTTTATTGGAGCTGCGTTATTTCTTTCCTTTGCGTTTTTCTATTAATTTCTAATCTTGAACACAGTTTTAACTTATTCCGACTCGTCTCATATTGAAATAATGCACACTTCCCCTTCTATGACAAGTATTGCTTCCAGATGGGATTTTCGAATAGCTCTCTGGGATCCAGAGTAGTGCTTACGCAATCTCTGGGCTCCAGATGAGCACCGAAAGAGCTTTGTTGAAAATCAACTCTAATCACAGAAGGGGAGTCTTCTACGAATGGGTTAAACATATGTTGAATAATAGATTAAACTTCCTGACAACTTGATAAATTTTTAGGTTCAAGAAAGGTATGACCCTATCGAACAGCTACTGCTTTTCAATGGGAAAAAATCAGTTGCTAGAGTATTTGCCAAATAGTTTTATATAAGAATGCACATAAAGTGAACAACCCATGCTTTTATATACATACACACACACACACACATACACACACACACACACATATACCCTAGGAGCACAATTAGTCCAAAAGACGTTTAAAACACGTTTTTTAACGTAAAAAAAAAACGTGTTTCCAACGTAATTTGAACGTTTTTTGAACTAGCTGTGCTACTAGGGTATATATATACAGGGTGTCCAGCCTTAATGTGACCCAATAGCTAATTCCCGAACCGTTCGGTTTAGATATGCACTTCCAATTTGAAAAATGTTTTTAAAATGGTAAAGAATGCTTTTACGTGCGTTTAGAACCAAAAAACCCATTTAGAAAAAAATTACAAAAATTAAATTTTTATACGGTCCCCAGGTCTTGTCACTTATATTTAGGAAAAGATGCAGTACACAAAAACAAAGAAAACACAAAAAATTTCATTTTATTACGATAAAAACTGACCAAGTTATGAAACTTTGAAAATCATACATTTCATCCATTTTCTCGGCCAATTTCAAGAAGCTAGTAAGGGCCGTCTCCAAAGTGAAATTAATTGGAACTCTGCCAGGAAACTTTCGCTCTTGCACGTCACTCTTATGTAAATCGATTTTAAATTTAAAAGTACATACATTACGTTAATATTACAATAATTGAGTACTTAAGAAATAAAATTTATTCTATGTACCTGTAAAACATAGATAAAATAAAATATTTTGGACGAAGAAAACTTTTCAAAAGCAGTTCCAAAAAAATAGACTTATTTGCCTGCGGCTTCAGACTGATTTGCTGCGGTACAGATCATGGCGAACGTTAAAAATCTGTTGTGTAGTCGCTTGCAATTGCATACAGTCGTATTCTAATATTACGAATTCTAGTACGGGAGAACGAGATGTATACAAATGAAGAATACTGCGAAATGGTACTGTTGTATGGGCAGTGTAATCGAAATAAGAGAGAGGCGGCAAGACTTTATGCCATTAAATTTCCCAGTCGAAAAAAAATTAGTAGCATTGTCACTAAATAGTTTTGAACCCTTTCCCCTACGACTGAAAAAGCGCTTCAAGCAATGCAATATGAACGCGTCCGAAGCAAGATCTGTTGCAAAATACAGGTGATTTGCTTTGGTGTATAAGCAAACAAAAATGCATACATGCACTTTGTTCTGATTCCTTTCTCTGATTTTTGAATTTAATATAGAACGGCCCGCAATAATCGGTAGCGACATTGCAAAATGGGAAAGACTGAACAACTCTTTTCCGGGCAAATCCCCCATAATTTGATTCTCCAACACAGGTTTGTTTTTGAAACATGTAATACATTGAAATACAATTTTTCTACAAATATTTCTACCAGTTATGACCCAAAACTTACGTCTAACATGATTTAATAAGGCATTAGGACCTACATGTAAATATTTCAAATGGTAATATCTTACAATATCGTTGTAAGTGGATGTTTGTCCGAAAGGGCAATCTTATGTTTTTGAGATAAACTGAGGTCGGAATGCTTTAATCGACCTAAAAAAAATAATATTTCATTTTCATCTAAGAAACAATTTAATGATTTTACCTTGCTATTGTTAGGAACAGCAGCACCTCTTTTTAGGTTTTTGATTTCTTCAGAAAACCAGAGTTGCCAGCTGCTCCGGATTTTAATTAACCATTTTTTGTAAAATGTAATCCATTTAAAATATTTTTTAGAAAGGATAATTAACCCTAACGTCTAACTCCAAACTTTTTCTATAGTTTAAGCTAAAAATTTACTGTTTAAAGAGAGTGGTTAATTATATTCGGGAGATGTTGGCAACTCTGAGAAAACTCACCTTTTTGTGCTTCTCTAATTAGATACATTTCCGCTCTTTTCAACTCTTTGGGAGTAGGTGTCCTAAGACCTTATCTGTACCTTTAGCGTTATGTATAAATCTAAATATATAACAAAAAATACGAATAATGGTTAAATTATTATTACTCATGCAAGGATATCATTAGTAATAGAATTATGATTAAAGCTTGTAAGGGTAGTATGAGGATTGCCTTTTTCATAACTGTCCGATATTTTTCAGTTCAACAGAGTCATCACATACTGAGATTGGAATTTCACGATTGGGACACTCTCCCTGAATCAGAATGGATATATATGTCAATCTTCAACTAACCGCCCCCCCCCCCTTCGACAAAACTTCATTAATCCGCCGTTGTATCGAATGTTTTTCATTTGTTTTCCCTTGTTTTTTTGTTTTTTTTTTTGTCTGGTTTTCTTATTGAAATGAGTTGGATGGATAAGGTTAAGCCTTTTTGGGTATCAAATGTTGAAGAAGCTGTTCAAAAAGGAGACATTCTGAAAAAATGACAGAAAATGACTTTAGGTGACTAAATATAACACGCTATCACTGGCGTAAATTG
Source organism: Cheiracanthium punctorium (assembly GCA_038373885.1). Lineage (NCBI taxonomy): Eukaryota > Metazoa > Arthropoda > Arachnida > Araneae > Cheiracanthiidae > Cheiracanthium > Cheiracanthium punctorium. Next base: position 63,515 of record JAWZYV010011893.1, read on the forward strand.
GCATCTAATACTGGGTGAGGGCAAAATGTTTCCTATTATAGAAAATAGTATTTTCTACAGGAAAATAGTAGTATTTAGTAGTAAAAATACTAGTATTTTCTACAGAAAAATAGTAGTTTTACAGAAAAATAGTGTCAGAAAATAGTATTTTCTACACCTGAATTTTCTTGAATTTTAGTGCTTGGACAATTCCCCCCCCCCCACCCCGCCCTTGTCCTTTAAGTTACGTTTATGCATGCCACTGTGAAAATGAAAAGAGTGATAGTTTATTTTTAATCTTTCAATCATTATAAATGCCTTAATCTCCACTTGCTTATGCAGAATTTTCACACAATTAATAAAACACATAAATTCATTTCATTAAAAAAAAGTATACTAGGAAAGTCAGAAACATGTGGGTAGACATAAAAACGTTAATACAAAATTTGCTTACAAATAGGTTTAAGTATGCAAACGTAGAATATTTTCAATGTTTTTTTTTAAACTTTCATTATAGAACATTAAAAATGATGAACATGAAATTGTTTTTAAAATGGATTTAAATACCCATTAAAATTGCATTTAAATCTACATAAATAAAATTAGACTTTTATCTGTACATTTCTTGGAATTCAAAAATTTTGCGATTTCTATCCGTTTCAAGCACCTGGAAATCCGGTGCGACCCTAAAAAAAAAGTTTGTCTGTCTGTCATTCTGTCCGTGACGCTTTTTTTTGTTCAAGCATCACGTAAAAACGACTGAAGCGAATGATATGAAATTGAGTGTCATGATAGGTGGTCATTCAATTTAAAACATAGGCTTCGAATTTTTAAATAATATTGATTAGATTTTGGGATTTTGCGAAAATCGTTTTAAACTGCGTAAATTCGTGTTCGAGCATCACGTAAAAACGACTGAAGCGATTGAAATGAAATTTTGGTGTGATGATAGGTGCTCACTCAACTTAAAACATAGGCGTCGAATTAAAAAAAATCTTGATTAGATTTTGAGATTCTGCGAAAATCATTTCAAACTGCGTAAATTTGTGTTCGCACATCACGTAATAACTGCAAAGGTGAAAAAATGATATTTGGTGAAATGATAGGTGGTCACTCACCTTAAACTATAAGCATCTAATTAAAAAAAAAAAATCGATCAGATTTCGAGATTTTGCGAAAATCGTTTAAAACTGAGTGAATCTTTGTTCACGCATTACGTAATAACGACTAAAGTGAATGATATGAAATTTGGTCACATTATAGATGGTTGCTCAACATAAACTATAGGTGTCCAACTTTTTAAACATTTTTATTAGATTTTGAGATTTTGTGAAAATTCTCTCAAAATACGTTTATATTTCTTCAAACATCACGTAATAACGACTAATACGAATGATACGAAATTTAGTGATATGATAGGTAGTTGCTAATCTTAATTTATAGGCGTTGAATTTTAAAAATATTTTGATTACATTTCGAGATTTTGTGAAAATCGTTTTACAATGCTGAAATTTTGTTCCATTATCACGAAATAAAGACTGCAGGGAATGAAACGAAATTGGGTGACATGATAGGTGTCACTCAACTTAAATTCCAGGCTTCCAATTTTTCAAAAAATATTGATTAGATTTTGAGATTTTGCGAAAATTATTTCAATATGCGTAAATATTCGTTCGCGCATCACATAATTACGACTAAATGAAATGATATTACTTAGTTACTCTCTAACCTGTAATATTTTAACAATACATAAAAATTATAACTTCGCTTTTTTTACTTTGGCAACATACTACATCCATTCTGTGTACTCCTACAATGCTGACGAAAGTTCTTAGTTTTTGGAAATTTGCATTCACTAACCCGTCAAGGACGGGTACTTCAGCTAGTATATAAATATGGATCAACCATTATAATTTTTAAGCATTACATCATCATTATTATTAGAAACTTTCCATTTAATAGCAAATTTTAAGATTTTTGTAACCGATTACTTTTAAACCCCCTTTCCCCCCAAAAGAAATACTAGGTACAAGTAGATACTACACTCCACCCCTTCAGAATGCTTTATATACAATAGATGATACAATTTAAAGTTTAAATTGTAGTTTTCGTTTTGCATTTCAGCAGAGTCGTTGGGCAAATATTTTTACTTATTTCATGCAAATGGGCAGAACCGTTACATCCGATAATTGGAGGTGACGGCAGAACCCCATTCCAAATGTTGGCGAGAGTTAGATATCGCCAAAGAAAATGTGTGTACTGCTACGGGGTGGCATGTAAAGTTTTCCGACTCAGAAGCGTTGGTCCATCGAACTACAGCTGCATTCGTAAACGCCAAACGAGTTAAGACGCATTTCCACTTGTGTCGTTAATTCCCCAAATGCCATTAATGCCCCGAAAGTCGTAACGTTAAAGTAGAATTCCGTTTCAACTAGCTTCAGTTATCTCCTTTAAGAACCGTACGTTCCTCCAATGGCTATTAGCGATTTCGCGCATGCGTGTTTAAACTTTTATCTGTTTCCCGGTTTTCTTTTAAATATATCCCCATTTGTTATTTTTAAATACAGAAGACTTTCTTAAATTTGGAATTCCAATTTACGAAATTAAGACCTTAAAATAACAATAAATCAGTATTCGAAAGAAAATGTTTTAGATTTTATTAAAAATGTTTAAAAGAATAGCATCATTCTAATGAGCAATTTCTCAGTAAATGTATTTTATTTTTAATACATTTTTCTATTTAAAAAAAAATTTGTCTTTTTTTTAAACTTTACCTGATTACAACGATTTTTTTAATAATACTGCAGGATTTTTTATAATCTGGAAATTTGTGTTATGCAGAATCGCTAAGTCCCGTCGACTTTGAATTTGAAAAATTCTACTGCATTTATTTAAGGGACTTTTTTAGTTAGCACATACTAATTTTAGGAGACTTAAAAAAAAAAACCTGGGTGTCAATGATTCCCATAAATTAGAGGCTTTAAAATACTAAGTTAATTGAGCTGTTTTGATAGCTTTAAAAGGTAGCCACATTTTCGAGAAATTTAAGTACTGCATGCTGTCTTTCACCAAATAAGTAATTAACAGAATATTGATATCTGCTTTTCGTGTGTTTTGGAAATTTAAGAAGTACATGATGTTATTAATTTAATTTCAGTTATCTCTAACATACACTAAAAGCATATAACTATTTCTGAAAAGGTTGTATTGTATTTTGTTATGATAAACCTACACGAGGGGTATTTCGTATTGCCTATCAAAAGGGGGAGTGCCTTGTGCTGATGACTTTCTTAGTGCTTCTGAAGTGTATTTACGTTACATCGTGAGAAAAACCGTCCAAAACTCCGAATTTTTAGATAATCAGCCGTCCGGTAGATCACAACCCTGGACTTTTATACTTCAGTTATCTACCATCTTCAGTATCTTATCAACTCGGCTCGGGTGGGCACCACATCTTGTTTTAGATGCCATCTCCGGCCTTTAAATGTCTAATACAAAAGATAGTGCACGAATAAATTTAGATTTATTAATCAAATTTCTATTTGAAAAGTATTGAACAAAATTTTTAATCTGGTATTTAAAGAAATACAAAATATAAAGGAGAAAACCTATGATTTGGAAAAAATATTGGTCTTAAAATTAAAATTCAATAATTACAATAAATTTTATTTATACATGAAGAGTAAAAGAATTATCATTAAAACCAGTTAGTATGTAAAACTACTATGTTTTTCCCCTTTGAATACTAAGTAATAACTATTATTAATTAATTATGTGAGCTTTCTGGAGAGAAAAAAATTCATTGAAATATTAATTACATATATATTGAATTTTTCAAATACAGTCAATAATATTAGAAGAATAAAGACTTAATTTTAATTAGAAATAGATGTCAAAATGCTAGAGATCATCAGAATATCACATGAAATACTTAAAAAAAAAGTTAGGAAGGAGCTTTACAAAAAATACTGAAATTAACTATTTTTTAATTCAAAGTCATAACTATTTTTAATTATTAATTATCGCAAAATATATTATCGAAAAAATTAGTAAAGTATATAATAATGTGTTATTTCTTTAAAGAACTGAAATAAAACAAAAACGATAGAAAAGCCCAAAAGAGCGGCATCTAGAATCGAACCCAGGACGCCCGGACAAGAGTCACGAGCGATACCTCCTAGCCAAGCAGGGTACAACCTGTCTTATGTTATTAGTTAAGTTGTACAAATCTTGTCACAGATCTCCGTGACACTGAGAGCCAAAAGCAAAAAGAAATAGAAATATTATTAAAAGAGTGACTGATTAAAACATAAGGGATAAAAATATTCAAAGGGGAGGATGGCAGAATTATTATTATGTGTGCATGAAATCATGGAGAGATTGAGCGCCAAGTCTTTTTTTTTCCTTAGATTTTTTAGGTCAATTGATTGCATGAATTTTGACCAGAGCAGATTTATAACAATTTGGAATACTGTGCTGAAAATTGATGATTAATTGAACCAAAAAAAAAAAAATTAAGAGCCTATTTATCCTTAAAAAATATGTAACTCTCGTACTCTCACTTTCGCGGCCGCGCCATTTGGAATCCTTTCCTTGAGAGAGCGTGGAACCAGCCAATGGGGTGACGAGATTCTTACGACTTTAGAGGGGTGAAATGAAACGTTTTTATTCCCATTAAAAACCGTCCGTAGAGGAGAAAAAGACAGGATGCATGATCATTCAGTCATGATTGAGTCTCCGAGGAGTGCAGACGTGCCAAGCGACGCTCAATCGGCCACCCAACAAAAGCCTTTATCAAGGCTGGTAATCCCGGGTAAAGGGGGACCGATAGAAGTAACCACTCTAGCTGCCAGATTTGCCTGGCTAAATGTCTCGCCTGATCAGGAAATGTCCTTCCCAGCCTTCTGGTCTATTGTGACCAGCCCCGAAGACCACAAGGACAAAGAAAAGTATATTACCGCCATCCTCGACGAGGAGGAGAAACAAACGAATCCTGAGAGAAGAAGAGCCTTATTCTATGCAGTGAAAAAGGAAAAAATGCGTGAAATTCCTCCTGCCTCACCTCAAGCTCCCTCCTCTCCAATCCCTACTGGAACTGAACCGGATCTCTCCGACGAACCATCAGTGAAAGCTAAAAAACGTACCTCTTCCCACAGTGACGAACTGAGCACCTCGAACATCGAAGACGATCAAGGCTTCGCCCATCCGAAGAAATGTGCAAAGACCAAACCAGGACCTATCGAAGATAAGTATGTGTTTGATGTCAATTTCAACTCCCCCCAATCAGTTCGAGCTTCTTAATAACTTAAACACTAACGATAAAGAAATGGAAATCGAGACTCCGATCTCTCCCTCGGCTATCCAAGTCAACCCCAACGTTAGGCCAAAGCCGTTAGTCATCCCTAACCCCCCCCGATATGCACGCGATCACTCAACTTATAAATGAAAACTCGGACGCTGACTTCCATGCCTCAGCCCAGAACACCACCCTCAAAATTTTCCCCCACGATTTTAAAAGCAAACATAAAATTACTGATCTGCTCCATCAAAATTCTATCCACTTCTTCAGCAACTCCGATACCACTCCTCCTCTTAAAGTCGTAATCAAAGGCCTCCCCCCCTCCACTCCCACTGAAAGCATTACTGAAGCCCTTAATTGCTGGAAATACCCAGTGCTTCGCACTCACCAACTAATTAGTAAAAGAGACAAAAACCCCCTTCCCATCTTCCAAATTCAACTCACTAACACCCCCCAAAGCCAGGAAATCTTCAATCTAGAAATGCTACTCTCCTTCAAAGTGTCAGTCGAGAAATTCAGATCTCCAAAGAAAGCTATTCAGTGCTATCGCTGCAGTGGTTTCTTCCACACAGCCAAGTTCTGCTCCATGCCCCCCCGTTGTGTGGTGTGTGGCGACCCCCACGAGCATTTTTCCTGCCCCGTTAAAATTAACAACAAAAACAATGAGGAAAAAATACCCCCCCCACCTTCTGCAACTGTAAACAAAACCACCCTGCCAACTACAAAGGCTGCAAAAACTTTCCAGATAACCCACGTAAACAAACCCCAACTGATCCTCAATGTAAACAAACTCCTTCAGAACCACAACATAAACAAACCTCTTCTGATCCCCACCTCCAAGCTCCTCCCCCTCGTACCTACAACCAACCACTTAGCTACGCTCAAGTGACTAAAGTTAACCACACCCCCCAAACAAACATCCTAATCGAACTTGCTACTATCAACAAATAAATTGAGAAAGAGATCGGAGTTTCACTCCCGGGCTTGATAAACAAATTAAAAGACCTTTTAGCAAATCTTAAAAACCTTAGCACCCAACAGGAAAAAATTGTTTATTTTTTGAACTTCATCAACGGCAGCGGAGTCACTGGAAACAGCGATTAAACTGTCACTGATTGTAAACATTTGTAAAGTCAAACTTGCTCCCCCCCTTTTTTATTCATTTCTTAAATTTCTAACTCTTAATTTAAACCAACTTCTTGTTTACTAACTTAACGTTCAGTCTTGTTTTAAATGCCATATGCGGCTTTTAAATGTCTAACACACAAGATAGTGCATGCAAAAATTTAGATTAAAAAATCGAATTTCTCTTTGAAAAAGTATTTAACAAAATTTTAAATGTGGTATTTTCAAGGAATACAAAATTAGAAATGGGGAAGATTGGAAAATATTGGTCTTAAAATTAAAATTTAGTAATTGCAATAAATTTCATTGATATATGAGCAGTAAAAGAATAATTATTAAACTAGTCAGTACGCAAAACTGCTATATTTTTCCTTTGAATACTAAATAATAATAATAATTATTATTATTTATTATTTAATTACGTGAGCTTTCTGAAAAGAAATTAAAAATATTTTCGTTCAAATATTAATTATATATTTTCTACGTAGAGTTAATAATAATATTATTAGGAAAATAAAGACTTAATTTTAATTAAAAAACAATAGGTATAAAAAATACTAGAGATCATGGAAATATGACATGAAATATTTAAAGAAAAAGTTAGAAACTTTACGAAAAATAGTTAAGTTAATTATTTTTTATGCAGAAGTCTTAACTCTTTTTAATTATTACTTATAGCAAAATAAATTACCAAAAAAATAGGTAAAGTGTATAATAATCTGTTATTTTTTAAAAATGAAAAAAAAAATAACAGTAAAACAAAACCCATCATCGCGACAGGAAGAGGGTCGGGAATCAAACTGAGGACGAGAAAAACCGACCTTAGAGGTAGAAACAGCGGCTTCGGATAGAGTTTTTAGGGTCCGTAAGAGCAATAAGGAAAATAAAGACCTAGTGGAAACGCGGCTTTAGTCAATAGTTTTGCGAGAAGGCGGCTGCGGAAAGCTCGAGTCTAGGTACTGTAATCCACTTAAGAGGTGATACTCGTAATTTGCTGCAGATCAAATTCACCTTGGAAGCTCTTCCGTCTGACATGGATTTGCAGTAAATAACACATCCGTACGCATTTTCGGACGCACCCGAGAAACCGTGAAGTTGAATATGCACTGAGATGTGTATTATAATTCATCGCTTAACACTGACACTGTTTAATTCTGGCAATGACTGGATGAAGTTTTCCCTTTTTTGTCTCCTTTTCAGGGAGACGATCGCTCCAGTCCAATTTCAGACACCACAGTTTCTGTAAAAATATTTTCGTTGTTGTTATTACAGGACCCAACAGTCTTAGGTTATTGAAAATTCTAGCAATCGTTGAAAGCACAGATCTCTTAAATGATATGAGTATGTAAAAGGACCTTGGAACCTATTTCTCGAGTGGACTTATGCCTCAATAGTTCAGACTGCTTGCTCTAATCTGTAGGTCCCAGTATAGTCTCGATTCACGTGCTTTCGTGCATGAATTTTTATAGTTGCGTCCTTGCAACTACAATAACAAGCACATTAATAAAATTTCGAAACAAAATAATCAAATAAACGATTCAGGTTCTGTAACAAGAATTATTACACGTTTTGGTAAGTTCAAACAGATGTTTGAGTTGAGGAATAAAGAAAACAGAAAAAGAAAATCATTTTGATTCCCCTCTCTCGAATTAAATAAGAAGTGAAATCAAAAAGGGAAGCTACGAAAATCGTTGAAGCGAGGAATAACTTGAATTTAAATGTAGGAAGTATGATCTCTATCAACTGACTGAATCAGTCGCTTCACTGCTTACACATAACACACACACACAAAAGAAATCTGGACTTATGATATCCAGATATACTTGTTGACATTGATGACTGTAGGTTATTCAATGGCTCGTGAACAAAATATATTTTTCAGAAAACATTTTTCTAGATCACGAATCTTTATTTATGTCCCTTAAATGTGCTTAAGAAAATATTTTATAGCCATTTTAGTCTATTTCCTTTTTTATGCTTTCCAAAAACAGTTTTAATGCAAGCGTTTTTATTACGATAATTTAAACGACACGCATAAATGTGTGTGCATATATAAAAATAAAATATTAAACGAAGCACTATAGTCAATATGCAAGGTCCGTTCTATAAGTAACCAGAAAAGTTGTAAAAAAATACAAAACTTAACAGAGTTTCTGCTTCTTTGTTATATTTTGGTGATGTCCTATTATTATCAGATTAAGCTGGAACACTAGCCTCGCAAACGGGATGCTGGGAATCAGTCGAGGGCGGATCTAGGGGGAGGGGGCAAGAGCGATCCCCGAGAAAAATATACGTATTTACACTAGATAGTATGAACTTTCTAATGATGATGGCATATTTTATGAAATTCTGAATTCAAGCTTTGTGTCCCCCCGAAAAGTATTTCTGTATTTGCCCTTGGAATAAGTGAAACAAGATTGCGGTAACTTTTCAAGTTTGCACCAGCTTAGAGCAATGGGGTGTCATTAGATTTCTGTTAACTGAAGGATTGAAACCAATCAAAATTCCCCTCGGATGCTGATCAAAATTTTTGATGAATTTTTGTATTTTTTTATTCGACTTTTGCGGTTATTTATTTAATGAGCCTTATATTAAAATGGATAATAGAAATAAGTGCGTGCGTACTATCGAAAATAAGGAGAGAGAGAAACATATGAGTTCATAACACATAAAAAGTTAATATGGATTTTCATGTGTCTGCATTTGGACAGACAGTAAAGAAAACAACAATTTATGCTGATTACCCTCAAACTCTAAATGTGATTATATAATCAAAAAATGTTTGATTGAATGTACAGTTTTTTATGATAAGCAGAAAATTCATAAGCAACGATAATAGCAACAATAAATACATTGATGCTGTTATCATTGCTTTACTTTCCCTTAGTTATCTATTTTTTGTACGCAGAAAATGTTTTTTTCCTATAGCTGTCAGTTATGAAAAAAATTCAGATAACTGTGAGAGTCATGGTGTACATTTTAATGATTCTTGGTTCATTTATTGCACTTACCATTGAGATGAAAATGTTGAAGTTTCAATTTTTTTGACAATTAGTTCAAAAGTTATGAATTTTTTAAGTTTCGAAAAAGTCAAATTTTGCATGCTACAGAGATCTTTAAATAACTTTAACTCAAGTCATATTGATCTAGAGCATTGAAATTCATGTCATTTTCTTGAGTTTTTGTAGCTTTTCATATTTTACATATCAATAAAAAAACATTTTTTTCTTGAAAATGAAAAAAATAATGATATTTTTAAAAATTAAAAAGGTGATTTTTAATTTTTAAAAAAAGTGACGTTCTTTAACTGTTTTTTCTCCACCACGTAATGCTAAATTTGTATCTATGGCATCATGGTGAAAAAAATTATTAGATGTGTACAGAATTTATATTAGCAGGGGGATTTTATTAATGGTGTAAAAAAAAGGCTGTTATTAGTTGCTAACAACATTTGATATACATATATATCTAAATTTGTTTCTGTGTTGTCAAGCTCCACACATTATATAATATACCATATTATAATATATGCTGTTTAACTCCCTTTTATCAACATTTATGCTAAATTTCTAAGCTTGGCGTTTAAAAAATTAGATGGAGTTTTTATGGCATCATGGTAAAAAAAGTTTTTCCTCTATCAAAATTTGCGTAAATTCTATCTGAAGTTTTACGCAATTAACTTTTTTATTAAAAGGGTTTAGTTGTATAGAAAATAGCGTATTTAACTTTTTTCAATAGAATTCTATGCCAAAGTTAATGGTTCCTATAGTATGAAGGAGATGGGAGGCGAACACACATTATACTATTCGCTATTTGAATAGTATAGCTGTAACATTCACAAATACCACTTCAAAGTATTTGCTATTATAGTATTTACTATTAAAATTCAATTTACATTTACTAAATTTAAAATAACTTGTTTAATTATGAGAGAAATGTTGAATTTTACACACTTAAATAATAATTGATTTTAAAATTTACTTTCAGACTTTAAAATACAAGCTAAAATGAATATTTATTCCCGAACCTGAATAGTTTTGGTGAAATGGCACCAGAAAAGGCTGAAAATGAAGTTAAATTTAACGTAGCGTTTAAGAATGTTAAATATCACATGTAACGTCAAACAAACTTAAACCCATTTATGCTTAGTGTCCCTTTTTTGGGACGACTTTTTCGCTATTAGTCTAAAACGTTATTTATTTTTCCTAGCCTTTATTCAGGAGTATTGAGCCTCAACTCTACAAAATATTTTAACATGACCAAGTAGGATGTTGATATTTCGATTTTTATGCATAATGATTTTAAAAGAAATCATCCCTTGTTCAAGAAGTTGACATCAGAAATTTTTCTATTATTTCAGTTATCAGTAAAAATCGAAGAAAGTCGCAAAAATATCCAGTCACAAATGGATTAACGAAAATGTACGGTTTCTACATTTTTGATTGTGAAAATCGATTATTACAAGTCTTAAATTAACCGCTTCCAATAAAAATTAACTTATCAAATTAAACCTTAATTTCTCTTCTCTGAAATTTTGCATGTCTTTTAGAAAATTTCAATTAAAAAAATTTACAATGTCAGTTCTATTTGAGAATTTCTTTAATTTATTATTTATATTTTTGGTATTTTTAACTAAATATAAAATAATAAAAATGTAATCATCTAGTGAATTTACATAAAACATATTACCTGAATGATTATCGTTATAATTGATCCTTATTGTTAGTTAGTTATAATATATATGGAGCGTGATTGCCAAGGAAAAGGAAAATATGAATATTTTAAATATAATTAGCCACTTGTATAAGTGTATGATTCTAACAACACTGTGAATAAAATAATAAATCTTCCTCCTCTCCTCCACCCCCCCTCAAGAAAATGAATCAGGTATATACACAGCTAACAATTTTTTTTAAAAACCTTGACGCCATACAATCTCCAAATTCGGTAAAGGCTAATGACACCAATTATAGGCTCTTCAATGAAAATTTCGCGTTATTTTCTGAATGATTTTCTAATTTATAAATCAATCTTGAAACTTCGAAGTTTTTCTTTATGGATAAGGTCTGCAATACCCATTCTGTTCTTCATTCCTGTCAAATTAATATATTTTTATGTTTAAGGAGCGGATTTTCAATAGCATCCATATTATTGACATGAATGAATTAGTTGTTGACAAGAATAAGAATCAATTATTGGAATGCATGTTCAATTATTGAAAGGGAAAGGATCCCTATTATTGACAAGTCAATAAAAATTTAAACAATTTTATTTTGAACAAATAGGGTAACATTTCAAATGAAATTTGGAAGGTAGGTAGGTATATTTAAAAATAATATAAAATTTCGAGGTGTCACTATATCAACATAAGCTGTCAATAATTGGTTTGCACACTACAATTATTGATTTATACGTGAACCTGTTATTGACACCCCTTTGTTATTTTTAAAAGGGGGAGCACAATTGTGTTCCTAATAAAAAACTGACTGAATCATACGTTAGAAACATTTTTAAGGGAAGTTCACAGGAGTGTCGATAATTGGGTCAACTGACATTTTGATTTACTTGACAACTCTAAATATAGTTGTTTAAATAAAAATTGAAATTTGGAAACTGTATTCTCTTTAAGTAGCAAACAAGCAGATAAAACAAAATCCAAGTGATATAACATGAAGTTGCATATCTTTTATCGGAGAAATCGTAACTTAACCTCTTAAACGAAACCTTTAGTTAACAAACTACTGGTAAGAAACTTCGTTTCCAGGCTTTTCATCATTCAAGGTGATTTGACTGTGGTGGGAATCTATGGCTGCTAAGTTAGGCTTTGCTTAGGAACCATGTTTGAATGCTTAGATGGACCTAAATGCTAATTCTTGAGCACTGAAGATACAGTTGTCAATCATTAGGGTAGTGTCAACAATAGGTGCCTTTATCCTCTACATATTGCTAAAAAGGAGTATAAAATTTTCTACAAATTATTATTATTAACTATTGCTAATTATTAATTATATATAATAATAATTAATAACAATAACTATTATTTAATGTTAACTATTATTCTTAATTATAAAATAATATTATTGGACAAAAAAGTTTTTCTTTTATTTATTTTATACCGCGCCTAACTAGAATAATATTCTTCATTTCATTTAATAATTCAAAATTTTTCATTTAAATAAAAATTCGACAACGAATAAAAATTCCATATATACATATAATTCCATTTTTAATCCTTATGGGTATTTAAAAATTACAGATTTTAAAATAGTTAAGTCGAAGAGAATATGTAATGCTTCTAAAAAAACCTAAATGTGTGGAAATTGTCTCTTACGAAATAACTGATTATATTCCCGTTTAATTAGGTAGTTACAGTTTACACATACTTAGCTTGATTTTTCTATTCTATCTGGGATGGAAAAAAGGCACAAAAATGCAATTAAAATTTGGGGTGAGGAAAAATGTATACTATAAAATATCTTTTCAGGTACTTAGCCAGAGAACCTTCAACTTCTCACCCATACACATTGCAGAGATTCGGATTTCTGTTAACTAAATGGTAATAATCAAACCGCTTCAATATTTTTGTACTTGATACGTTTACATGTGATTTACTGCAATACACTTTATTTTAATATGTGATTTAAATTTTGACGAATAATAATTTTAAAAAGTGAAAATAAAAACTACACAATAAAAATGTAAGGTGGGGAACTAATAAAACTTTTCATATACTTTCAAATTAAATGTAAACTGCTATAAAATTACCAAAATACAAATACAACATGAAAAATACCTTATTTTATATTTATATTAAAAACACCTAATATAGTACTTGCTTCGTTCATGTTATACTGTTTTCTAACTTCATCCGTTTAATTTATAATAAGTGCAAAATCTTTACCAAAACCTAATCCATATTTATGTTGAATCATATTATCCACAGCATAAACGATAAGCTGCATGCATTTATTCAGGGAGTTATCACAAGCAAGTAAGCATACAAATAAATTTAATCTTGAAAAGCCTCACCATAGCACAGTGGTTTATGCCACTGAAAATGGTAGACGACTGAAGTCTGAAGGTCCCGGGTTCGGGTCCCATCGCACGGCTGTCGATTTAACGGTCTGGAGGTTTATTTATTTATTTATTTGCCAGGCGAGGACAGCTCGCGTCACTGAACGTGTCGCTTAGAGCTACATATAGTCCTTCCCGGAATTTCCCGCCACAATTTGGAACCTCATCAGAAGGGGGGGGGGACTTCTGAATATTGGCACCCCTCGGAAACTGCTAGCGACCGCCGAGAGGATTTTCGGAACCACGGATTTAACGTGCACGTACACCGCATGTACACGGTGGTCTTTAGTGGTACGCCGGTTTCGAACCAACAACCTTCCGGTTACGAGTCCAACGCCTTAACCACTGGGCTACCACGGCCCGGTCTGGAGGTTTGGTAGGTTTTTCCAGATGTAACGTGAATACGTGTTAGAACCCCTTAGAAAGACCGTCTGCCAAGGCACCCCCATTGGCAGATCGCCCTAGTGTAGCGTTGCCATAATCACACACAATAATCTTGGAAATTCCATCATAATCCACACAGTACCAAAACAAGCCATTTTTAGCATTTATTATGCGTAGCATGATTTATAACTCTTGTAGTATACATATTCAACTTAAAGTTAAAAAACTTCTTTGTATAGTTATCAACTTTAAATTACTAAGTTCCTAGTTCATTTCAAAAGTAAATTGGATAGTCAGCCGCTCTGTAACATGCTAAAGTGCTGTAATGAGCCTTTTCATACGAAAGAGATGTTTATAATAAAACAGGTATGGACAACCTTTGAAAAGTTGCGTGCTAAACTTTAGGATGTTAGCGAAGGCGCGGGCCAAACTTCAGGATGTTAGCGAAGTCGTGGGCCATATAATTGGGATTTTGAATGGTTTGTATGGGTTTTATAAGGGGTTTTCAAAAGTTCCGAGCTTTGCTTTTTTCAATTTTGTGTAGACTCTTTTCGTGCATGATTTGTAGTGATTTCTAGTTTACTCGAGAAGGAGAGCAGCTGATAATGCTTAAGTTAAGTAGAGCTATCTTTATACTCTCCCCAGTAATATGGTGAGAAATGCCTTCTAGGAGGTCTTGCATGAAAAACTGCCCAGCATTTGTGAATCGAATATGAGAAAATCGCTGCGAAACGCCTTGTCATCCGTTCCTATATTAAACGCGGAATGTATGTCCGAGCAATCTGGAAAACGGCTCTAACGATTCTTTTTAAATTTCGTACATGGGGGTTTTTGGGCCCCTGAAACGATTGATCTGGGCAATATCCTACTCCCGGGATACTAAAAGTTTCCCTCACCCTATAACCTCAGCTCGTTACCGTTGTACGCTGTGAAGTAAGTATCCCCAAGTGTTATCAGCTTTCATGGCCACCTGTGGTATTTTCAAACTATGGTGTATACAAAAATAATTCTTTCTACTAAGGATAAAATTCCAAGGAGGGGCACAAGCTGACCCTTTCCCCACCATTCCCAAGGTCCAGACGCTCGTGTTTTTGAATAGTGTGCTGTTCTGTCCAGTTGGTGGGTTCGAATAGAGATTATGGCCTCAAGAAAGTGCCCGTTGAGTAGGAGAAATTTTAAATAAAATTCCAAAAATTATACATAATTTGCATGCTAACAATGAAGACTCAAATCTACAGGAAACGGAAAAAGCCATAGATGAACAGATATTTCCAGAAAACTTCAGAAAGCACATCAGGAAAAGAAACTAAAGTAAATACTCAATATTTCATTGTGTGTTTTTAAATGATAATATAAACGATAACATAATACATGCGACATAATATCTTCTTAAGTATGTTGAAAAATTTGTATTATTATATTTTCATTAATATGTAATTTAAGAAATGTTTCCTTTATACCCACCCTTTCAACTGACAAGAGGGTAAATCTGTAATTTGTTTTTCTGTTCTAAAGTTTTATAAAACTTTATAAATACTATTTTCTATGCTCTGGTAAAGAATAAATAAATATTTGAAATATCTTTTGATGCACTTGATATCCGGCTGATTTATCAATATCCGAAATATCATCGGATATCTGAATCACAATCACCGGATATCGGACTTCTCTTTCGGATATCCGGCTCACGACTAAATAAGGTCTATCAACAGTTCACTAAGTCTGTATTTTTTAAATAAAAATTACTCTCAGTAATGTTTTCTTCTTAATATTTTTACTACTCACAGTTTAAAAAAAAAATTAAATATTCTTAAGTGCTTTCCTTTGTCATTTAAAACCGCAACCAATGAGAACAGCAGTTTTGCTTTGAAATTAATCTGAAAAATCGGAGCTTAATACCTTTATTTTCTGATTCTAAAGTAAGACATTAAGTTGTTCATTAAAATGTACACTGCAAAAAATATTCCTGTAAATCAACAGAAAAAGTTTGGCAGCAAAAAGTTGCCAGAAATATTCTGTAGGCAGAAATTTTCTGTTGCCAGGAGCTGTATGTTATATGACAGAAAAAATCTGTTCCCTACAGAAATTTTCCGTATACATATAAAAGTCGTTTCCAAGCAGCGTTTTACAGTTGATTTCTGTATACAGAAACTATCTGTAAGGGTTACAGAATCATTCTGTTGAATAACATTTATTACTGTCGACAGAAAATTTCTGTATACAGAAATTTTCTGGCAACTTTTTGCTGCCAGTAATTCTTCTGTATACAGAAAATTCCTGTATACAGAAATTTTCTGGCAACTTTTTGCTGCCAGTAATTCTTCTGTTTACAGAAACTTTCTGTACACAGAAAGATGTTACATTCTGGCAACATTTTGCTGCAGTTTTTCTGTTAATTTACAGAAATAGTATTTTTAGTTATTTCATATATTACTATCATATTTCTCCAAATGTTTAAATTTTTTTATACAGATACTTAAAAAAAATTAATAAATTTACAAAAATATAATAGTAGTACATAAAATAAATATAATACCAGTAAGTAGTCTGGTATTATTTATTTTATTATTACTATTATATTTTTGTAAATGTATTAAAATTTTTAAATATATGTATAAAAACATTTAAACATTTGGAGAAATATAATAGTAATATAGGAAATAACTAAAAATACTTTTTCTGTAAATTAAGAGAAAAACTGGCAGAAAAATGTTCCCAGAATGTAAAATCTTTCTGTAAAAGTAGCCATATTTTATAAATAAGTAACGTTACCAGCATAACTGTTGGTGGCCTTATGATGACATGTAAAAGTGCTTAGTTCATTTACTTAACTTTTTGTGTATATTAAACTACTGATAAACAAAATTAGAAATATTTCTGACAAGAATAAAAATTGATTTCTTTTTTTAATCACTGAATCTGAACTTTTTGTGTTCAAAATCTGTACCTAGAGATATAAGTATACTCATGCTTTAAAATAATCTTAATAGACACAAATAACTCTTCAGCTCAACAGTAAATTAAAATATTAAAGGTCTGAATTAAACATTCTGTGTGAGTAATAATTGAGAGCTGTTTCAAGATCACGAGTACTTACCGGAGCCGCAACTACTGTATACAACACCTGGGGCAAACCTTAATTAGGGTTCCCCTCCCAAGGAGCGATAATTGATCTTGGCACCCCCTTTAGCACAGCACCCGCATCATGTGCCCCACATACTTCAACAAGAGAAATAAGCATTCTTTTCCCTTGAAAAGATAGGAGGATGAGTGTATTTGTAATGAAAATTTTTACATATCATTTATAAACATGCCATTAGAGCTCTAAAGCAAAAAATTATCTATAGCAGAGCTTGACAACCTGCAGTCTGTCTCCTTAGATAAAAAGGAGAAAGAAAATGAGGGAATTTTACACTTTTCCTATCATTTTAGAAATACACAAAGTATCCGATTTCCAGTATAATGAAACATTGTTGAACTCAGCAGCAGATCAAAAGAAAAATATGGGGGGAGAAAACAAATGCTGAAAATTTCACTTTTTATTTTCCTTTAGTTCACACTTATTTTATTTATTTACTGTTTTTTTTTCTTTGGTTAGAATCTGGCAACTAAATAATTGTTTTATAAATAGTTGGCACTAAATTGCGGGATAAAAATTTAAGCATAGGTATCATAATAGTGAAAAACAAATGAGGAATTATCCAACATCAGAGAGCATTTTCTCTGCTCTGCTAGGGTTCATTTTTGAACTACACATTTTAGAAAGCGACACAAAAGCGATCTTCTTTCAAAAATAATAATAATAATAATTCTTATTTATATAGTCAAAGTTGAAATTTTGAATTGATCATGCTCGAGTTATCCAAGTTTTGCTGTATTAATGAAAACTACACTCAATACTTTTAATCTTGTTCTCTTAAATTAAAAATAACTCATTTCAGATTCTATTTTAAACACTACAGTTACAAGAATGCATTGTTGCCATAAGTTGCTAAATTGAACCATTAAATGAAAGTCACTTCTAGAAAAACTCTTGAAAATAAATGAAAATTCATAAATATAAAACAAATAGAGCATTAAATGGTGCATTAAAAAATAATCCGATTTTGAATGCTATTGTAGCTATTTTGCATTTTTTTTTCCAAATGTGTAGCAACAGAGTTTTCAAAATTATCTGGAACCACACATACATTTTACTACTAGCATAGGTAGTGACGCCTGGTATTCTCGGAAAAATCCAAACCATTTAGACTTAAAAGTTACAAAATTAGTTAACTAAAATTATTAGCTACACTGTAAAAAAAAAAAAAAAAAAAAAAAAAAAAAAAAAAAAAAAAGAAGAAAAAAGAATCGGAAGTGTTACCTTAAAACATGCGGCAGCTCTTGTATTTTAAAATTGCAGGAACGTTTCTGCACTAGGCGGGTACAGTATTTATAAATGTTTCTGCATATTTTGGAAAAATATTTAAATATTTTCCAATTTTTTTTTTTTTTGCAAAGGTTTCCAGATAAAAGGTGAATAGATGTGTAACATTTCAGTATATTTCGGGGAAAATATTCAGTAATCCCTCTTTTTATTTCACAAAGGTTTGCGAATTAATATGCAATATTCCTTTTAATAAATTGAATTTTATTAATTTTAATGAGTTTTAAAATAAGTGTTTAACTTATGACTGCTTTTTTTGCAAAAGAAAATCTTAAAATATGAAAAAGTAATTTTTACTATCATAAAGTCATTAAAAAAAAATCTTAATAAATTACAAATCTGATCTTGGTTCCCTGAAATTTGTCATACTAAAATTGTACATTGGATTTCTTTTCCCTCTCTATGAATCTCAAACAAAATAAAAGGTTCTTTATAGAACCTATTTTATTTGTTTGAGACAGTTTTCAGAGAGGGTGAAAAAATATTATTAGCTTACTTTCAGCAGTTCATTTTATACTTAAGAAAAAAACTGGAATAACTCCACTGACTTTGCAAACTCTTGATCCTTACCAAGCATTTAAATAAATTTAATCAGCTCAATCAAATGTAGTATTCAGACACTAGTGTACTTCAAATAATTTGAGTGTATAGGCCGCAATGTATAAGAATAATTTTTTGTAGCCCTATAAAAATAAAAAAAAACTGCAAGCTCTCCGCATACTAAAATCTATACAGTGTGCAAGACAGTGACCAATAATATGCGTACCTAATTGAGCAAGCACTCTTTAGATGCTACTACACTTTCAAGAATTTGTGCCATAATGTATAAGAATATTTCGTAGCACTGTACAAAACATCTGTGCTCTACCCACACCAAAATCTATACAGGTTGTGTGACTGTGATCTATGAACTTTTATTAAAATGCACCATTTAGGCACTAGCGCACTATAAATGATTTGCATCTGTAGGCCGTTATGTATGAGAATTTTTTTTTTTTTTGCAACCCCGTGAACAGTGATCGCAACAACACCTCTAGATGTGAATATTTCACACCTTAAAAATTTCGGAATGTGTGTTTTTACACATTGTTTTTCCATATAAAATTAGGTATATTTTGATAAATAATTATGATTTGCTGATTTTAAATTTAAAAAATCAATTTTTGTACTAGTTTTTGTTGAATTGACATTTATGTACCTAGATATAAAATCAGTTATTATTTATGTGTCAAATGCTATTTAATTATGTATTTGAAAATTTAGCATGTTCGTTGTTTTAATTACTTGTTTGGAACAGAAAATACTTCTAAAAAGGTTAAGGAGTATTTTTACTCATCTGAAAAAATCCTAGATGGATCACTGCCCATGAACAAATTATCAGCTCTATGCACATCAAAATCTATGCAGGTCATGTGATCGAAACCTATAACATACATAACCAATTAGCACTCAATTGAATGCATCATTCAGACACTAGCACACTTTGACACCAGCACACTTCAGACACTAACACACTTAGGCCTATAGATAGAAATGAAGAATTTCTATCCATAGGCCATAAATTTTTTTTGTAGCCCTGTAAAAAATTTTAAGTCATATATACACCAAAATCAATAACGTTTTCTCAATCGAATGCACCATTTAGGAGCTATCGTGTTCACTCATACACACACAGATACATGCTCAAAAAGTTAAAACAGATGAAAAAAAAATTTCTTAGTAAAAGTTTTCAACAAATTATATATGCCATAAAGTATTTTATTTTAGAAAAGAAGTATATACATTACAAATTATCTTTTCTAAACATTCATAAGTAAGGCAATACAGATACACAGGACTTCTCTCTGCAAGTAAATTGATACATTTCCTGAAAAAAAGAAAAAGTAAAATCAGATACATTTTAAAATATATTTGGTAAATTTGCTGGACGATTCCACCATTATGTGTGCGACATCTGTAAACTGCTTTTCTTTAACTCCTTTTTCATAACTCAGCATTGAAAAATCAAGTATCAATATTATCTTGCTTTACATACTTTTATAAAATGAACATATACACAATAAATATAATTATCTGCAACATTTTATATTTAATTATTAATTTTATAAAATTTGTAACATGTGTGAAAACTTATAGGTAACACACAGACATTGGAACTGTCCTGCTCAGAAAACTCCTAAATAAATAAAAAAAATTCATTTTTATACTCTATGACACTATAGGTTCCCGACCGTATGATCATGTCTTTGGTTATAGTGAGCCTCTGGGGAGCAGCAAATTTTGTTCACTAATTTGATTTGATTTGAAGTCACCCCTGCAGGGAGGGCGATATTTTGGAGATTTAAGGCGAAGAGCCGTTATCTCACTTGTTCTGGAGTTCGTTCACTATATCCAAAGTTCTGATGTCCAATAACAATAAAACAATACTTAACTAGAAAATAGAATTTTATACAAGTACTGAATGTTTATTAAGTAAATCAAACATAATGGATTGCATTTATAAGTCTAGAACTAGTTAAGTAAAATAAACACAATTAATCGCATTTATGGAAATAATGTATATTCCATTCAGTTGGAAAAAGGAGCTGTCGTTTTTAAGATATATTCATTGAGGATGGAAAATGAAATCGTCTTAAATCAAGACAAAATTTCAACTTTTAGTTCACTTTTGTTAATGAATGCTTTTAAAGGATAGGATGGATTGCAGCATTGAAAAAGTTATGACCCCCTCCCCCCCTTATTTAATATAATCAACTTAGTCTAGACACTGGCAATTCACCTGTACAGTGGTCACCACTGATTTAGGTTAGTGGTTTATCCTGTGAGCCGCTTATTCTGGTCAAAATTGTTATGAACAGAAGAAAATGGCCAAACAGCACTGTCCACCGTTTACCTCGGTAGTGAGTGCTGCTTTATCCAGTTAAGTAATTTGGAGATTAGGTAAAATTTCGACGCAATTAGCTTTCAGGGTCAGCCAGTCAAAGATGACTCATATTTGTGTGGAGGTGTTACAATAATTCAATCAAAACAATTGTTAATACACTTAATAGAATTTTAATAAAAATAATGATCAATTTGACACCCTGAACGAATCAGGCACCCGATGATGATGACAATGGTGTGCACCTGAACCACATGAGTAGATTCGCTGAACACTACAAACATTTTATGTAGAGCATTTGAGGAGAACAACGTAAATGGTTACCTCTTTTCATCACTAAGTTAAATTCAGTTTGCGCTAAAATACAATATACCCTTAAAACAGCCTTTAATCTCAGATTTCCCCCCCCAAGAAGTTGTAATAGTTATTTTTTTTTTCTTTATTCTTAAATAAATATGTTCATATGTCAAACTATTGAATAATATAGTTTATATATTTTGATTTAATTCACAAATTTTTTTATCTTAAATATTTCATACTTTGTGTCTCTTACTTTTACTTTGGTCCCGCCATTTATTTCGGATTTCGGTTACTCCAGCCAGTTTCAATCCATTTCGATGTAACTGGAATAAGTGAGGACCACTGTATTTCGGAACAGGAGCTTGATAATCTTTCTCTCTACTTGAACACTAAAGAGACACTCTTCGTGGGAATAGAACAACATTACCCCTACTGTCCAAAAATTTTTAAGTTCACTATAACGGAAGTCGTGGTTCATTAAAACTGAAAAATGCTATGTGCATTTCTAATGTATGTGAGTCAGGACTAAGGAAATGTGTTCACTATAGCTGAAAGTTCTCTATATCCGGAGTTGACTGTACATATAAATTAAAAAAGCCACAGCATTCTCTGTGTATAAGTTCTAGGGACTTACGGAGTCTTTCGCTGACATTTTTCCTTTTTAGATAATGTAACAAAATAATGAAAGCATTTACAAGTCTAACATAGGCATAAAGAGGGGTTCACAAGTATGATTAAGGATTTAAAAAAGGCGGTTCTGGAACCCAGCGATTCAGAAGAAAGAAAAAAAAAGAGTTTACAATATACGCTATAGCACTTCAGCATGATCTCTGCATACGAAATTACCAAAAGCTTAATATGAGGTATGATCCAAAAGTTTAGGGACAACTTGTAAAATTCTTTACCCTGAATAGTTCACATCACCGAAGTACTACATCCACCTTCAAATTAGTCACCTTGGGCGACGATACACTTCTGCCAACGTTCGTATAATTTCTGGAAGCCATTTTCCTCAACCTCCCATAAGGTTTTTTGCAAAGCTGCTTTCATCTCTTCTGATGAAACAAAACAACATCCCTGTATTATTTTTTTTTAATTAATGAGAACAGGTAAAAATCACATAGGGCTAGTCGGGTGAATAAGGGAATGGGAATAACCTGGGTACTTATAGACTTTGTCAATTAAATCACCCAATATTGTCATTAGTTATTCTTTTTGTTCAGTAATCAACAATCGAGGGACAATGTGCTGGGACACTTGGTGTATGTTGAGATCTTCCATTGGAATGCACTGGCAACTTGTATATAAGTGTCTAGACTCTGCAATTTCTACAAGTGTTTGACGGCGATCTTTTCAAACACATTCAAGACACCAATGAAACATTTTCTGTATTCCATGAAGTCGAAAGTCGGCCAACATTGTCCAACGATTCTCGGCCCTCTTTAAAATGCAGATGCCATTCATAAACCTTGGATCTCGTTATGGTAGATTCATCATACACATTTCTTAGCATTTCCAAAGTCTCTATTGGTGTCTTACCTAACAGTTGACAGAATTTAATGATACAGCACTGCTCAAGAAAAGCCAATTTTCTTATGTCACCAAGCTAAGACAACTGACTTCGGAAGGTAACAGCTGTGAGTGCTGTTCGTCCGCATGACATGGGATAAATCAACTCAGTCAGGTAGGGGTAGGTTGGGAGAATCCTTTCCAAGCAATTTAACTTTAGGTACTTGCTTTCGCCACATCATCAGGAATAACCACAGTCCCGGAATTTTTGGATCATACTATGTATAAGCTAATATAAAGCTTTCAGCATAAAATGCACACATAATCAATACTCTCCTTAATTGTCATTTTAATTGTAAATAAAATATAACTTTTCAAATTTGTAATTAAATACTAAATAAAGATTAATTAAAATTCATTTTATATTATTCATAGGTAAAACACACAACAGTATATTATATGTAAAACTAAAAAATCTTGGTCATGAAAAAATACCTTTTACAAAGTTAAACACTAATAGCAGCATACTTATATTTTGCAATATTAATAATTTAATAAATATGCTATGATAAATGTAATTAATCTGGTAACTATGCTTAATCGCATCATGCTTTGAGTTTTACAAAACATATTTAGCAGTTTTTCGAAATTATGTTTCTAATTGAGGATCAGAAAAAAATCCTCCTATCCCCACCCCACCCGATAAAGAAAAGTAGAAAACCATGTCAAGTAGTGTTACCCAGTAGAAAAGTCTGCATTTCTGTAATATTATTAAATATATTAGAGATTATTTTTCACTCATCTTAAAATTCAATGACTTAGGATATTTTATAATATGAAATTAACATATTAAAGTATAACTAAGCAATATTATTTGTAAATACATTTAAAAATCTGTTAAAAATACCTTTTTTCTCTTCGTTCTGAAATTATTTAGCTGAATATGGCCAAATATCTGTTCAGTATTCAGCCTACCAAATTCACCAGTGTAGAGATGTCCTGTGTCAATTACAGTTGACGTTGCATTACTAGAAAGAAGCTTTATCTGATTGAGCCATCAAATCGCAGGACACTTCCCCCTATGCATGTTAAAACACAGGTATAAAAATCACTTGCAGACAGTAGGCCACAAAAAATTTAAAGGTATTGCACAAGAGCAAATCAAGCAGTGATATCATAAACGATCTGTTTTTTACACTTGGGGCTGTTATTTTGGTATTAATAACAATTTCTGGGATTATATTTGTTTCTTAAAGAAAAGAATTCCTTAGGATGATTTTTCAAGAATTTTCAGGTAATCACAAGAAAAAAATAATTATTAAGTGTCTAAAGCATTACAACAATCAAAATTATTTGTTTCTTCCTCCTACATACCTACCAACATTCCGTTATTGAAAATCTTACAGAACACAATAAAAATCAACTAAAGATTAAATGTTTATCCTTACAATACAGTTAATTATAAATATCAATTTTATTAAATAAAAATCAAAGCAAGTTATTTAGAAATCTTTTTTCATAGTATGAAAATCAGTTATGATTTTTATAAGCTGATTAATGGAAATACAAATTTATATCAACATCTGTAAAATAAAGTCATAAATGATCAACATACCTAAATTTGTCATAAGACAGATTGTTATTATTTATGAGAGTGTTCAAATGTGAGAGGAAAATATATATGATACACCCCGCTAGCAAGTGGGGACATGCAACCAGTGTTATATATATCAGTCTCAAATAATATCCAATTTCAAATCTAAGGCTCGCCAAAGTGCCAACATACACCATTTTGCAAGATTTTTTTCAGGGAATCATTCGAAGCATCGACTTAACAGCAATCAAAATGAGATATATCTGTCACTTATATGGTTCGATCACCATAAAGTAAAGCAGGCATTCATTTGAAAAGTAGCAGCATTTTAAAAATTATAAACTATAACGAGTTTTATCATTAACTCTGATGTACTAAATG
Organism: Cheiracanthium punctorium; assembly: GCA_038373885.1. NCBI lineage: Eukaryota > Metazoa > Arthropoda > Arachnida > Araneae > Cheiracanthiidae > Cheiracanthium > Cheiracanthium punctorium. The sequence continues at coordinate 88,467 of JAWZYV010011893.1, forward strand.
CAAAGATTTCAATTCTCTGAAATTTGGCGGAATTCCCCCAACTTAAATCAATTTACTGAATTTGGTGAGAATTCTGAAGATAGATCGCTTGAAATCCCTTAATAACTGCATTATTTCTGATCAGATAATTAAAATTTAACGCTGTATTCTACTAAAACCTATACACTTATTTTCAAAAATGCTATTTCCTTAAGCTCTCAGTACATTGCGCCAAGCCTAAAACTGTGCAAACCACTAGAACTTACTTTCTCAAAATCGGCATATCAGCCATTTTATCTTTTGCCAAACTAACAAATTTTACATAATAGCCTCGGAAATCGTCAATCCTTATTATTTTGCATACAAAACATGTCATTCCTGCTCTGATTTCCCATGCACATGATATTATAATTAAAAAAATAACTTTACAAAAATAAACTAACAAAAAAATCATTATTATTCTTTTATTTTTACTTATTTAAGAATTGAAAACATTTTATTCGACAAAATTGCAACACATGACAACCACGATGCTCATTTCACACGTTTTTAACTATGGGAATGGGGGTTACAATTACGGAAAGCATAAAAAAATCTCAAACTCTGGGAACGGGTGGACTTTCAAAGTTTTAAAGTGGACTATCAATTAATCTATATTATTTTACACATCTGTGCAAAATTTCAGGCTGATTGGTCCGTTTTTGTGGATTTGTATATGGTCTAAACCCACAAACACAGTTTCATTCTTATTATTACTTAGATTTCTGTGTATCAAAAGCATACATTTATAAAAAACATTAGTTAAATTTACACATTTTACAACATTTAAGCTATTAATAAATGGTGGTATCTATGACAAGTTAGAGAGAAAATGGAGTTTCTGCTGTATAAGCAAAAAATCAATCATATCTTTATCTGATACGGTTTTCAATTTAATAAATTTACAAGCATAATTTAGCTGAACATTAGTGACTGAGGTACCAAAGTTTAAAAAATTATGTTTTTAAAAATTTTGTTGAATAAAAACACTTCTTTCTAAAAATCTTACAATAATGCCAATTAGATTTATAATAATCTTACAATGTAATCAATTTCTTACATTAAACCTTACATGTTGGCAGCAATGCTTCTAGCATAAATAATGTTAATTCATTAAATCAAACACAGTTCCATATTAAATTCTGCATATAAAAAGTCAAAAATTATTTCAAGGGTGAAATGAGTTTTTAAAAAAACACGGTACTAACGTATTATCCTGCCAAACTATTTTTCCGTCAAATGAGTTGCCAATCGTATTCAAAACCATTGATAATTTCATACCCGGCATTTCTCTTGGCGAAAAAAAATTGCTCGTCTTGGCGGACCGCGGGGCAATACGTAAGTACCAAAAACACTTTATCGATTGACAGGATTTTGTTCAACCCAAAAAATCCCAACTGAAAAACTTAAATGGTTTTTTTTTTCAAAATTTCAAATTTAATTACATAGGTAATACATCTCTTGATATCAATACACCAATTGCAGGGTTCAATGCATACGATAATTGGGTTTGTATTGCAGCCTCATCACAAAATTGCAAACGATTAATATGGCCCTTTATAAAAATGCAATAAATTATAACAGCACTTCACTGTCACTTAACCTGTTTTATCAATTATTTTAACAAAATGTATTTTACTGGAAAAAAATTCCTGGATCAACCCCTGACTTGTAAAAGGTCTGTAGAACTTTTCATAGTGCACCTATGAAATTGGGGACAACTTTTGTTAGCAAAACAAGGTTATACTGATTGTCTGTACACAAAGTTAATGGTAAACAACTCCATTTACTAAACAGTATTAATACAAGTAAAACCGAGCAATATTAAGCATAAACAATGGGGGAATAATTCCGTAAGCGGAGGCAGGTTTAATTGGCAACATTATTTTTGTCTTCAACGTCTATATATAAGAAAATATAAAACCAAAACTACAATACACTTATCTAAGGACCTTCTTAAAACATTTCTAAACATATTTCAAATGCAATATAAAACAAATTGAACATAACCAAAACACTTAGCTCTACACTGCCCCCGCTTACGGAATTTATCCCAACAATGGAATATTTGTCTTAAATAAAAGTACTAAGCTTATAATAAAAGCAAAACTCGTTAAAGCTTTTTATTGTTATTATTATTCAGTGATGAATGCTAGAAAACAGAAAATATAAGTGGGAAAATATAAAATATTCCAACTTAAAGCTCTATTTTTCAGGTTTTTAAAGAAAAACTAAACTTGCCATGAGATTTCTCTGGCAATTTATGAGCTAATTTTTAATCCCGGTGGCGTATGAATCTCAAATCGTATCATTACTTTAATTTTAAAATTGAAAATTAGTGTTTTTCTGTTTGTTTTTTACAGGTATATATAAAAAATATGACTAGAGTAGCAGGAATTGAATATAATCACAAATTATTTTAACTTTGCAATCGTAATTCCCCATACACCGATACGGAAAAAAACGTAAACAATGCATTTCACAAATAAACCGACAGTGGTTTTGTTGAACAGTGCCGTTCTTAAACTTCATAAGTCTAATATCTATTTAACTGTTTCTGTACAATACTTCAATAAAATGAGAGTAATGATTAGAAACCGAGAAAATTAAATTTATCCAGGCTTTACTAATTGTTTTATAAGAGAAATAGGTTACGTGTAAACATTAGGCTTAACGGCTTTAAAATACACGTCGTTATGTTTTAAAGCATGAGTTTTTTTGAAAAAGTAATATTTCTTAGCTGAAAGATTTCAGAAAATATAAGTAAAAATTAAAAAAACATTACCTTTAAAATCACCTTCAATTCTTTACGGATCCTCAAGCGTTTCACATTCACGTCGTCACGGATCGTAAATGGTTGTTTGTGTTTGGTTCGCAGCACCGGACCGGCTGCCACAGCTACAGATAAAAGTCTTTAAACTACAAAGTTATTCCAAAACCCGTTTTATAACATAAAATATAGCAAGTTTACGTGGAAAGCATGGTTAAATTCTGTTAACATTTTTTTTCTGTTGAAAAATGACAGAATAGTTCTGTATTTTTAAGATTATTTTTTGCAGTGTAACTTTCTATTAAATATATTTTTCTTCTAAGTTAAACAATTAAATAGACCTATTTTCATTTTTGTTTTTTAAATTGTACGTTAAAACTTCGTACTTATGCAGGGTGCCGAAGCCCGAGCCCGAAATTTCAGCTAATAAGTATATAAAAGTCAATGACTTCATTGGTAGAATATCATAAATTTTGCCGGTTGTGCAAATTAAGGACAAATATAACAGCAAACTATTAATGCACTACCTAATTCATTATATTAAAGTTTATCAAATAATATTAATTAGTTTATTTCTCCCATGAATCACTTTTTAAAATCTGTTTACACGGAATACGTTCAATTGAAGAGAAATTTCTCACAAGCCCGAGCCTGGTTTGGGCTCGGGCTGAGTCCATCTCATTTCTACTGCTCACCCCCCTGACTTATGGCTCACTAACTAGCGATGAGTGCAACCCCTCCCCCCTCAATAATTTTAAGAACTTATCCGTTCTGGAAAGTCTTGTGCGTTTGTTTTTTTCTTTTTTTATTAAGAAATCAAATCCGGTGTTTTTTTACCATTTAATCTTCCCAATATTATGTAAGATGTTCTTAAATCTAGATGTTAATTAAATTATAAAGTACAACTCAACACTTATTCAAGTCGAAAATTTGCAATTAATTATATTTTTTAAGACTGCTTAAGTAGAAAAATTCTATATATTTTGAACCAACTTTATTCCAAAAACCAGAATTTTCGAAGATTTTCTTCTAGTGACGTCTGTGTTATTTTAATACGTACTTTGTTAGCAATGTGCAGAAAATTTTAATCTTGTGATCAACCTTATTCCAAAGAGCAGAGTTTCGGAATTTTTTTTCAAGTGATGTCTGGTTATTTCAATATTGTGCCTGCATTGTATACGTATAATATTCTAATCCTGTCAGCAACCTTATACAGAAGGGCAAAGTTTTGGAAGATTCGCTTTAAGTCTTATCTTTGTTATTTTAATATTGTATTTGAATTGTGTAGGGTATTTTAATCTAGTGATCAACTTTATTGCAGAAACCAGAGTTTTGGATGATTTTCTTCAAGCTATATCTTTTTTATTTTAATATTGTGTCTGCATTATTTAGAATATCTTAAATTTGTGAGCAACATTATATTAAAAACAAGCATTTTGAAAAAAATAAAAAGATAAATAAAAAATCTAGTCATAAGATTTTCTAGGTTAATTGTGTGTTTCTGCATAAAACTGTACATTTTGACTTATTAATTGCAATAAGAAACCGAGTTAGTACAGCCTGTGCATTATAATTAAAGCTTTTTTTTTAAATTAGCGTCGCTATTCTGTGGCTGTTAATTATAAAAATAATGATAGGTTTGTGTTTGCGTGATCTTCATTATAAAATACAGGTTGATTCAAAAATAACGTGACCAATTTCCGAGCATCATAAAATTTATTGAATTAAGTTATTTACACGAAATTTTCAATGTGGTTTCCTTTAGCATAGTACATTTTAAGTAGACGTTTAGGTCAAGACAAAAGAGCTTTTTAGACCATTTTTGGAGGTATTTTTCCAACTTCCTCTTTGATTGCTATTTAAAGCCCTTAAAGTGTTCTTACCTTACGTCTATTTAAGGTTCATATGCTTGATTGTTCTTTTAAGTATCCCATAAAAAAATAATCGCAATTAGCACAGTCAAGGGATGATAGTAGCCATTTTTCAGGAGAAATAAAGTTAATTTTTTTTAAATCTTTCAGCCATTTGACAGTTGACCTTCCAGTATGACTTGGTGCAGAATCTTGGTGTAAAACAAAGTTTTCTTGGGGGACGTTTACTTTCTTTGATCATGTGCTCCAGAATTTTATTCTGATAGTATTTAGCATCAATTTTAACCTTTGGTTCTACAAAAAATGGTTTTATTAAGCCTTGAGAGGACATTCCCATCCATACCACAGTACCTAAAGTCCAACTTGCCTTCTGAAATCTGCTGCGTCTTTGCGACGCTGTTCGCGTGAAATATATTGAACCTCCTTTTGCCAGTTGTGAATTACAGACGAAACAACGCTTCATCAGAAGTTATCCATGTTTTGTATCTACCTTTGCGTAACATTAAATACAGAGGCCAAGAACGTTTTCTTTGTTTTTCTACAGTGTTCGCAGATATTTCATGAAAAACTAGTTTCTTCAATTTTTATAGGCAATTTTCTTCGTCTGACGGCAAATTGTCGATTGGGATACCTGTAGTTTCTTTTCTAAAGTTCTTTGAGGAAGAGGATTTTCTAACGATAAGTCTTTTCAGCTTCTTTTTTCTTTTTCACCAATGACTTCCTTTCGTCCACATCCCCCCCCCCCCGGAGCTCTTGATTGCCAGCCATATTTTATTTCTTTTCAAAGATAAGATAGTTATACAAAGTTTAGAAAAATGCCTTTTCTGAATTTTAAATGCTTTATTTATGAAAGAATTTGAGCAACTATCCTACAAAAGCTTAAAAATTTCGTTTCGGGTTTGAGGATCTAATTTCGGAGCCAAATTTACTCCCACTAATAAAAGTAGTTCGATTGGTAATTTAAACGTTTAATTTTTAAAATAAAACAGGTGGTAAATTAAAATTTACCATAAATAATTATACGCTTTTAAAATTGGTCACACTAATTTTGAATAAACCTGTATGTATTAGTTATATGCAGCTGCAAATGAGCTGATTAAAAATCCGGGATAGATTGATATATTTCCTGTTTATAACAAGAAAATTTTACATAGAAATATTTTTTACTATGGACGTTTATTGGGATTTAAAAATCATTTATTTAGTTTTCTTTTCAGTATCTTCCTTAAGATATATTTATTGTAGAATAAGACTTATTGTAGTAGCATATACGGGCCTGGATTTAAAAAAATCTTATCTGGTTGAGATAATCACCAGACAAACCGGTACATAAGCATCTATCTAGAGATAATTATATTGAAGAATTGTTAATTAACTCGGGAAATTAATACTGAATAGCATCTTTAAACATATATTTAAGGATATTTTTGTGAAATCACTAATTAAGTAATATTATAATTAGAATTAACAATTAGAATCTTATTTTTAGTAATAATTAGTACTTAGAATATTATTTCTAATTATAATTAATAATTATAAAATTTTTAAATTTAAGATTAATTAATAATTAAAATATTTCTAATTACAATTAATAATTAGAATATTAATTAGTTGGACAAAACTCTCTGTACCCCTACCGAAACAAAATCCTGGCTACGCCAGTGCTCTAGACCGAGAAAGAAAATACATCATAACAAACAAATCTCTCTTCCCACGGAAAAGAGTGAGTCATCACGCGATTCCCGGAGGTCGAAAAGTTTGACCGTGGGTCAGTCCAGCGGCGGAATAAGTGAAAACACACAGGGGGGGAGATCGTACAACTCCTCCCCCCTTCAAGGAAACTTTTCACACAGTGGAAAGTTTATAAGCACAAATTTCACACAGTTAAAATTGTCAGCTTTATGCAGAAAATGTCTCACAGTTTAAACTGTCACTTTCACCCCACTTTTTCTTGTTTTGAGTTGAATTTACCTCTTGAGTTGCTTTATACAGGTTAAACTTCTCAAACTGAAACACATTTTACTAAAAATATATTCCAAAATAGTTAGGGAAAGTACCCGTGCAGTATCTTGCAAAGGAATGCATGAACGCAAAATTTAAAACATGATACAACGACACTAAAATTTATACATAATAATATTTGCAAAAGCACTTATAAAAAATATGTACTCATTCTAACCTTCCTTAACAAATGCTCTACTAAGGCCGCCTGCGTTTTTACTTTTCTTTCTAGAGCGGTGAATTATTTCGAAATTGTAAGGTTGCAAGGCAAGTGCCCAACGCAATAGCCGTGGATTGGATCCGATGCAGATCGCAAACCTTGTCCGACCCTATGTCCCATATATACCCCGTGGTCCTGAGCAGATTTGCATTTTGATGGTTTTTATGTAAGCTTCGCTTCTTTAATTTTGCCCAAAACCATGTGAATGCGTCTTAAATGCGAATCCCAGGTCGTGGAAAAAATGACAATATCGTCTAAGTAGGGAACGGCGAATTCTTCAAACTCCTTTAACAACACACTCATGTGCTTACTGAAAAAATACGGGGCATTTTTCAGACCGAAGCTCATCCTCAAGGGTCTGTACGTGCCGAAGGCCGTACAAAAGGCAGCATATCTCTGTGCGTCCTTACTTATTTGCCATTAACCCTTAGCTAAGTCTAAAAGAGTTATAAATTTAGCTGCAGCTACCTGCTCTACTCGCTCTTCTATATTTGGAAGAGGGAAATATTCCTTTTGAATCGGAAGATAGTCCACGCAAGGCCTAGGATTCTTATTAGGGATAGTCCACGCAAGGCCTAGGATCCTTATTAGGGACCTCTATTAATAGCATTGACGACATATAATCGGATTCGTCGATTTCAACCGCCTCTAGTTGCAACATCTGTTCAATTTCCGCCTTCAGTATTTCATTTTATCTTTGTGACATTCGATATGGTCTCGATCTAATAGGATTATCGTGGATTAGCTTGATCTCGTGCTCTACCAGATGTGTTAATTCTGGATCGTTGGAAAAACATCCCGAAAATTGGTTTAACAACTGCCGTAATTGAGTGATTTGAAAATCATTTAATGTTTTCTTTAACTCCCTTGATTGAACAATTTCTTGAAAATCGCAAACGGTGTGATCAATTTCCCAACTCGGAGTATCAATATCATGATTTTGAGTGTCTTCCGCACAACCTAACAAATTAATATGTTCGGGTCGTTTATGGTACGGCTTAATCATATTAATATGATAGATGTGCGACCTTTATCTCCCCTCATTAAACCTTATTACGTAATTTGTGTCTGATATCTTTGCTGCAACCGTTCCGGGTCCGACCCAATGCTAACTGATGAACTTATTGGGTCTGGAAGCTGCCAGGACCAGCACTTGGTCTGCCCCTTTAAATTCGCGTTTAACAGCATTGCGGTCATACCAGGCTTTCTTTTTGTGTTACAACTCCCCTAAACTTTCAACTGCCAAGTCCTGTGATCGCTTTAATCGATTAATTAATCTGAAAACATGTTCGGTCACAGCCGACTCTTCCTCAGGAGGATCCACCCAGTGCCCGTACAGCAGTACTTCGGGTGTTCTTAGTTTTTTTTTTCCAAAAACAAGCTCGGGCGGCGAGAACCCTGTACTCTCATGGGTAACGGTTCTCAACGCCAACAAAGCTGCTAGAAGGTGGCATTCCCACTCCGATCCTGCTTCAATACACATTATCCTCAACAGTTGCTTTAACGTTCTATGAAACCTTTCTGAGACCCCCTATGACTGGGGGTGCGCCACTGAGCTGTGACTAACTTTAATACCGAATCTATGGAAAAATTCACTAGTCAAATTGCTCGTAAAGGAAGTTCCCTGATCACACTGAACTTCACGAGGAAAACCAACTGTGCTAAATATTTGTAATAAAGGGTCGGTAACTGAAATAGAGCTAATGTCAGCCACAGGCACAATATCTGGAAATTTAGAGGCCATGCAAATTGAAGTAATTAGATACTTATTCCCATTCTCGCTTGATGGTAATGGTCCGCAAGCATCAATATTAATTTTTGTAAAAACCTCCCGTATAATGGGGACCAGCTTTAATGGCGCCTTTTGCTTGTTGCCCGCCTTCCCCGTTCTCTGGCATGGGTCACAACTGCGAACATAATTTTCAATTTCTTTGTAGCAATTCGGCCAAAAGAAATTCCTGACAATGCGATCTTTCGATTTTGTCTCACCAAGATGACTTTAAAAACCTTCGTGACACATTTTCATAAGGTTGTCCCTAAATTTCTACGGAATAACAATTAATTTCCTCGGTTCTACACAATGATCTTTAGGGCTACGTATAAGTAGTTCGTTTTCTATTACATACAATTTCTCTTCACTCTTTTCTACCCTTTCTAAAATAGGTGGAGACATTCACAGTCTTTTTGCGCCTTACTTAATTCTTCGGTACTGCAAAGTATCAGTGAGCTATCACTATTATCCTGCAATTCCGCAGTAACCGGTCTGTCTCCTGGTTACGGCTCGATCTTCTCCCTATTTTCAAATGCAGGAATATTTTCCCTTATTTCCTTACCCAATGTAGCTCCCTTTTCTAATTTAGAACAGCTTTCTCTTTCGCGAGCTTTAGAACGTGTCACAACGCTCACAAGTTCCTGATCCTTGATTTCGGACTTAGAATCTTTTATGAGGTGTGCAGTTCTGTTACCTAGTAAATACCTCCCTTGATCCAGCTCGTCCGTATTACACCCGCCTTAGTTGTTACCTGACCGAAATCCCCATTTAACTCACTTTAGCAACTGGAAGGCACCGAGCTGAAATGTCAAGCTCCCTTAACCAAACACTTTCTCCTGTAAAATTTTCTATTGGAACATACTTTTTACAAATTAAATCGAAACTTGCACCTGTATCACGCAAAATCGTCATTTTATGCCCATTTACGAACGCTTCGATAGTATACGGTTCAGGGCACTCCTCTACACTTTCTCGTACCTCATTAACGGCGCTTTCCCGTACCTCATTCACGGTCTCTTCACCTTTATTATGACGCTGGGGACAGTTATAATGTAAATGATCAGGGATGTTACAGAGAAAAACATCTAAACTGTTTTCTTTTTTCAAAACTTCGATTTTTCTCACTTTCACATTTCTTAGGTGAAGCCGGGGTCTTGTCCCCTCGTTTATCATTTCTCTCTTTCGCCTGCAATTTGCTAAAAGGTTCGTCCTATTTTTTCACCGTCAACAACTTTGCGGAATGAAAGGCTTTCTTTAAACTATACCGCCTCATCGATTCGTAATGATCTAGCTTTTCAGCTAGTTGGAAAGGGGAAGCTATTCCTGACCATTCATCTAATAAATGCTCTCTTATATCACTATTCACCCATTTTTTCATCTGGTCTGCTATCATTAAATTTTTTAGACTTTCAAAATCTTTAATTTCTAGCCCGTCAAATCAACCTTCCAAGTAATTCTGAAGCTCATAGGCAAAATATATCCATCTCGCGCCCAGTTTACGATGGTGGTTTAAAAACTTTTGTCTAAAACATTCTGCTGACCTTTTATAACGATTAAAAAGCAATTTTATTACAGAGGTATAATCATTTCCAGTCTCCTCGGACTCTCTTAAAATAATTTGGCCTATCTCTAAAAGCAATAGAGCAAAAATATGAGATGCCCAATCCCCTTCCTCTATCTCAGCACTCTTTACTTGGCGCTCAAACATCTCTAAAAATAAGCTTATATCTATTTCTTCAATGTTAAATTTAGGTAGTAACCTCTGCAAATCTATGACAGATTTTTTCTGTAAATGTTGTGATGGCTGCACGACAGGGGCACCTGCCTTATTGGCACATTCAAATTTTAATTTTTCAATCTCAAACTGAAATTGTAACTCTCATTCTTTTAATTCATTAACTTTCTCTATTTCCTTCTCTTTTAACCTACAAGCTTCCTCTGTTTTCCTTTCCGAAAATATGGTGTCAAACACATTTTGTACGAATTCCTCATCGTAATCGTCACTACTTATTATGGCATTTTTTATTTCTGCCATTTTCATATCCGGACTTATCTCTACTCTTAACTCAGCTGTAAGATTTTGCAAATCTTGCTTCTTTCCTCTACCAAGGAAAGCCATATTCTAGTAGTAAAGTTTTACTAATACTACACAATGCAACGATTAAAAAACTAAAGCAAATATTATTGCATGCAAAATGTGTGCAATATACACAGTCCAGTCACATTAACGTGACCACCTGTCAAAAGCCAGAATAACCCCCTTTGGCAGAGCGAACCGCTGCGAGACGTGCAGGAAGAGAGTCAATTAGGTTTCTGAAGGTGTTCACTGGGGTGTTGACCCATGCCGAATCCAGTGCCGTGGCCAGTTTCGCTAGATTACGCGGTTGAGGATCCATGGCGCGAATAACCCGATCGAGGTGGTCCCACAGATTTTCGATTGTGTTTAAATCCGGTAAGTTTGCTGACCAGAGGAGTACTGTAAACTCATCCTGGTACTCTTCGAACTACGCACGTCACTGCGAGCAGTATAACACCTCTCATTGTCCTGCTGGTAGATGTCATTATTCTGGGGGAAAATAATGCGCATGTAGGGGTGGACATGGTCTGCAAGGACAGATGCGTAGTTATGCTGATTCATCGTGCTGTCCACAAGAATGAGTGCACCCAGTGAGAATGCCAGGAAAACATTTCCCAAACCATAATGCTCCCTCCTCCAGCCTGGATCCTTCCGGCAATTGTTGCAGGGTGTTTGCTTTCAGACGTTTCACGCTACGCCAGCGTCCATCTGTTAGATGGAGCATAAAACGTGATTCATCGGAAAAAACCACCTGTAGCCACTCTGTGGACGTCCAGTTGCGGTACTGGCATGCAGATTTCAGCCTTCGTCGCCGATGAACAGCAGTCAGCATAGGTGCATTAACCAGGCGTCTGCTGCGGAGGCCCATGCACAGCAACGTTCGCTGAACCGTTGTTGAGGATACACTCTTGGTAACCCCTTGGTTCATCTGGGCATGGCTCACTGGGATATATTCAGGCTGTCCAAAAAGCTCCGTTTTTCCGTACGAGTAAATTTTCGCTTCTTCGCCGATTTGTCGCTTTTACCCAACGAATCACTGTTGCCATCTCTGCCGGAGAAAATATGCCTAAAATCAAAGCTAAAAGTATCGAGGAATGGATAACAATGGCCGCATTCGTAAACGCCAAACGAGTTACACTCGTGCAACGAGTTTATCGTTTACGAATGCGGCCATTGTTATACATTCCTGGATACTTTTAGCTTTGATTTTAGGCATATTTTCTCCGGCAGAGATGGCAACAGTGATTCGTTGGGTAAAAGCGACAAATCGGCGAAGAAGCGAAAATTTACTCGTACGGAAAATCCCATAGGAGAAACTGGTTTTCGGACAGCCTGTATTTATCCAAGTGAGCCATGATCTGGGCGGTCAGTTGTTTAACAGTTGCACGTCTATTCGCCCGAACGCATCTGCGTAGCCTTCGTTCGCCTGTCATCTATAGCCTGTGGTGCACCACATGTACCACTCCGCTGATTCTGGACAGTGCCATTTTGCCATGCACGGTATACTTTTACCATGGCGGCATGCGAACAGTTCACAAAATTAGCCGTTTCCGAAACGCTTCCACCCTTGGCCCGAAAGCCAGTAATCAGGCCCTTTTGGACGTCAGATAAATCGCTACGTTTCTGCATTACGCCAACGATTGAATGCTTTCTGATGCCCTAGGAAATCCTTTAAATACACTCCACTGCAATGTGCTGCCACCTGCCTTCTGTGATTGGTTATTTCACGTTGACGTCGAAAGTAGGTGGTGGTCACATTAATGTGACTGAACTGTGTACGTACTTTACACTGTGATAATTTAAGAACAATGCAGATTTAAAGTACAAACACTCCAAAAAATTACACACAACTATAACATTATCGCTAATTTAAAATTTTACTTTATAATTAACTGCATTCTCACAGCATCAATTTGCACATTTTTTGTGTAACCTTTATGATTATAGAAAACACATAAACAACTTCCGTAAAGGCATTCCTGATTACTGGTATCAGTTTTACAGATTTCTCTTTAAAATCTTAAGAAATTCTATTTAAATTTTAACCAGCAACTCAAAGATAAAATCAAACTCACCGTTGTGATGCGAAGATGTAGAACTACACCTAACATCCACCAGAATCTGGGCGGCTTTCTCCACTTCCAACAGAGTCCGGGCGACTCTCTCATCAGATGAAAGGGTCCGAGTGATTCCCTGCTCAACAGAGTCAGGGCGGCTTCTCCGTTTCCCACAGCGTCCGGCGACTCTCTCTGTACTCATCAGGGTCCGGGCAGCTTTTTCCACTTCCAGTAGAGTCAAGGCGACTCTCACTACTCGTACCAGGGTCCGGGCTACCCTCTCCACTTGCACCAGGGTCCGGGTGACCCTCTCTAGCTGCACAGGATCAGGACGACCCTCTTTACTTGCACCAGGGTCAGAGCGACCCTTTTTACTTGCACCAGGGTTAGGGCGACCCTCTCCAAATGCACCAGGGTCAGGTTGACCCTCTCCGCTGGGGAACGGCTTTCCCCAAAACGGAAAACATTCAATAATTGCAAATCCAGGATCTGGGCCGTGGTAGCCCAGTGATTAAGGCGTTGGACTCGTAACCGGAAGGTTGTGCGTTCGATACCGGCGTACCACTAAAGACCACCGTGTACATGCGGTGTACGTGCACGTTAAATCCGTTGTTCCGAAAGTCCTCTCGGCGGTCGCTAGCAGTTTCCGAGGGGTGCCAATATTCAGAAGTCCCACCACCTACTGATGAGGTTCCAAATTGTGGCGGGAAGTTCCGGGAAGGACGTATATGTAGCTCTAAGCGACACATTTAGTGACGCGAGCTGTCCTCTCCTGGCAAATAAATAAATAAATCCAGGATCTAGATGATCCTCTCTGGGAAGCGAAAATCATTCAAATTTCGTGAATGCAGGACGTAAGTGATCCTCTCTAAAGGAAGATACTCTCTAGTGGAAGTAATTTCCGATGGTGGTAGCATAAATGTGGCCAAAGTACACTATGTACAGCTCTTTTATTTGCAGAAATTATACAATATTTACATTTCGCATAACTGGAACACGGTATGAAGGAGCAACAGCTTGCGTCCATCTCAACGCTTCTCCACACTCGTTCTCTCTCTCTCTTCATCCTTCGATTCGATTCGACCCCCCTCTAAAAATCATCATAAAATAAAAATCTCTCTTCCCACAGAAAAGAGTGAGTCATCACCCGATTCCCGGAGGTCGAAAAGTTTGACCGTGGGTCAGTCCAGTGACGTAATAAGTGAAAACACACAGGGGTGGGAGATCGTACATATTCTATGGATGGCGACAGTTCCATTTACAAAGAAGTAAAGTCGCCAAAGTGGGCACCAAAAATAATTACGTATTAGGCATAACTGTAAAACTTTTAACTGTAGAATGCTGAGATTTTCTATTTGAAACTATTGTAACATATAATTGTTCATCTTTACTTTTTAATCTGTAAAGTCGTGCATCTTTCAATTATTATTTAAAAAGAAACCAATAAAATGTTCGGTCATGGGTAGATCAACACAATTACTTTATTTCGTCCAATGCTGAACATAGCTTATGCCATCTTTTTGTATTCACATCTCTATGGCAACAACAGTGTTGTTGTCGCAAATGGTAAGCTCTTTTTTTTTTTTTTTTTTTTTACTCACGGAAATAAAATGGAGCTGAAAATAGCGAAAAATTGCTTAAAAAACAGGAAACGGGTGCGTTTTCAGATTTTAAGGTATAGCAGATATTTTACATTATTATGAAAATTTTCAGGCCGAGCGCACCAACGGTTTGAATTTTTCGTTTTTAGGCAATAGCTTTTTAATCTGTTTTCATTAATGACGGTAAAAGCTTTGTTTTGGGGTGGTTGAAGCGGAATTGTGACAGAGTCAGGGATCAGCCTAACTATATATTAGGATATGATGTATGTTTGATTCATTCGAGGTTCATGTGTTGTTGTCATTAGGCATCATGGATGTTGCGTTGATTCATTCGAGGTTCGATTCTTCGAGGAAGTTTTTTTTTTCCCAGTCCATCCGTTTGTTCTATTATTGTTAGCGTTTAACTAGTTGTTAAAGTTATAAAGTTATTGTAAAAGAAATTTTTTTATTTATTCTGTGGTTGATTTCATATGATTTCGAAGTGTGCTTTTATTCGAATAATTTAAATTGCCTTTCACTTTTTCTTTTCTTAAGCGTGAGTTTATAAAAGAAAATTATGTTTAAAGCATATTTATGTAGTAAGATTATACTTTTATAGCATCTATGTTTATGTAAGAAGATTGAATTTACGTTTATAGAATTTGTTTATGTACAAGCTTAAATCTAATTAAAACTCCTTTATTGATTAAATTTCTTATCGGCTGATTTAAATCCTCTTACGCTAAAAATTTCCGAAAAATACTCTTTAAAGACAATGATTTGTAAACTCCCCAATTCGCCTCAACGCTCCTAATTCGCTAGATTCAACTTAGCTCTATTTTCATTTAAATCTTGTCTGTTTGAGAATTCTCAATTTCTCCACCACGAAAAGAAATGCCTACCATATCGTATTACTAAGACGTGACCAACGCTCTTCAACGGACAACGATGCCAAACGATGCCCCACACCATAGTCACCTCGCGGGCATCGAAGGACAAGCATGTCGTTATCAAAATAAGAATTAAAAGGATTTCTGAAGAGGATACTGGATGCACTTTACTTAATGCTAAGTCTTTTTGCTGTGGGTGCTTACTTCTCGGTGTATTCGATTGTGATAATTTGATTTTAAATCCGAATACCAAATGCATCTTTTTCATATTCAGAGTTGTGAAATAAATTTAACCTAGATATGTAGGGGATGCTTTCGTAAAGATTCTGCTTTAATGGACATAGTTTCTTACGATTGGATTATAAAAAGCTGTTGTAAAACAAATGAAGTTATGATATCTTCACTCAAAGTGAGTAAGTACTATTTTACCTTTTTCATGCAAATAAATATGGTTGCTGCTTTAATTAAATCTCGCAGCTGGTTTAACCATGGTTGCATTTCTGTATTCTGATTGTACTGTGAATTCGTTTTATAACTAGAGACTATAGTGAAATTATATTCTATTCTATTTATTTTCTATTTATAAAAAAAAATACTTTTTGTATAAAGATAAAGTTAATGTATTTGCCTTGATTTAAAATTTATTTTTTCGGGCTTATAATCATAGATTACAGCTCTGATAATAAAAAATGAAGAAAACGAATACTTCAAACATATTTTTAACTGTGCACTGTTTATCATTATACATATTAATCATTACTCAACTTAAAATTGCACCGTGAACAATTAATGTCAGAAAAAGAAAATACTAGAAAACACTGATTTAACAGCTTTAAATAACAAATTCCAGTGTAATTTATTAATCAAAAACAGCAAATTTCATAAAACACCCTTTTTATAGCTTAAAATAATAATCTTAATTGAGTACAGATATATTAATCAAAAAAGACTGATCTTGTAAAAACGATCATTCTATAGCTTAAATAATAATCATAGTAGAATTATATTAATCAAAAACGGACAGATTTTGTAAAAAACACTCCTCTTTTTTGATTATTATTTAGGCTAAATGGAGCTGTTGTATAATGCACAAAAATTGAGAATTTTTCGCTCCATTGATTTTTGTCGATTAATGGAACACATTTTACTCAATCGGCAGAATGGCTGTTTGAAGTCAAAAATTGAGTAAAAATATACTCCGCTTGAATATTATTTTACTCAGTAGATTTAAGTGTGTAAGAAGTATTTTCTTTGAATTAGAAAAAATAAGTATTTTATGTTTAAATTGTGAAGCACTATAGATAAATTTACAATTTCAATCGTAAAGAATTATCATAGATGTATTACACGACGAAGTCGTACATGCATGAGAGTGTAGCTCAAAAACGAGCTGTGGAAACATATATGATCACCGGCAACAGCACTTTCCCAAAATACGTGAACGTGCAACTCAAACACAAGCAGATGAAACAGATGATCAGTATTTGGAAGGAGAACGACATAGAACAGCTAGACGTGGAGAAATACTTCGGGTAAACAGTCTAAGTATCTACAAAGCTGCCAAAAATGTGGATACTTACTATTGTAGTTTACAACGTTTTAACATGGCTTGCGTCCACCGTGGAGCTTTGCCATTTCCTGAAGAAAGAGTTAAATCTCAAATTAACAGAAATCATTTTGGGGACTGTAAGATTGATGTAGTTCATTCTGAATTTCCTAATAAATTGGTGTGGTTGTGTCTTCGATGCCTCCCACATTCCAAATAATTTATAAAAGAATTCGAAATTTGGACGCATACTTTGCGATGACTTTGTTCATAGTATATGCGAGTGAAACTATTAACGATTGCGGTGTGTACAGCTACGTTGCGAACACATAACAGACTTGATGAATTTTTTTATAAACTCATTCATTTGACAGTTCAACCAACTGAAATTCTTGATGCTGAATTTGAACGTGTTTATGGATAGATATAACTCTGTAGTAATCAAGAAGCTGGTAGTGAATGCATGAACAATCCCCATTGTTCATGCATTTACACTAAGATCTTCGCTGACACACTCGCTGATGCGCTCTATGACAGAAGGAAAGGAGGCACCTTACATTGAACTACTTTTTGCTCAATCCTGATGGCACCAACCATCGAATATTTAGCATCCCTCTTCAAAACAAAGTATATGCCATTGTAACATTGAATGCCGACCAAAGCTTACCTGATAATGAATGAGGGATCCGACAGCGAGATAAATCTTTGGCAATCATTATTGGCAAAGATTATGGATACGTGTCAAGACATTTACGTACCCATTACACTTCAGGAATTTTTAAATACTGAGCATGGCTCGGTAGCCAGGTACTAATCTTAATCCTGCAATATCTAGGGGCGAGATTCAAGTGAAACTCATTTCGAACGTTTTCCGCGTCGAGCAGGGGAAACTTCGAAATATATCAATGTTTCTTATTCAACTGAAACAAAACAATCGGGTTTTGATCACGTGACAGCGCGATAGGTTCGTTCATTGGAAGCATTCTGGGGACATAACTGGGAACTGGGGACTGAAAAACGTTCGATTCGAACTCGATCGCTCGTTTCACTTGAATCTCGCCCTTGGTCTATATCGGGGAAAACTTTCATCACACATCTTAGCTTTTTTACTTATTTTGATGTAATTTTTTACACCAGTGCCGGTATTTTAGAACTTTCAGTATTTTTTTTAATTTTACAAGAGCAGAAAAATAATTAAACCTTATAAAAGTTAACCAACGACTCGGGATCTCATAGCAATCTATAAAATGTACTAGTATTATTATCAATTAATTTTTAGAGAAAGCACTTCCCAATCTGAATAATTTCTGTTATTGATTTTTATGTGAAAATATTGGTCCCTATGCAACTCTCCCTCTCCCTACGTAGTTGACATTTTATCTCGTACCCAAGTTCGTGTAGATTTTGTGAGGAGTTCACACGGATTTTTTCCACTTTTAATTTCTTCGTCTTCTTTTCTAAAACTCATTAATTTTACATACTTTGGGCCCGCTACATTTAAGTTTAGATAATCACTGGGAGCTTAAGTACCTTCTCTGCAAGTACCGAAAGCCGCAAATGCCGCCTTACTTCTTATATTTACCTGTTTTTTGCTCAGTAATAAATAAATATGCCTGATCGCATGACATACTTTCATGGTTGGATGACTGACAAGATATACACTTGCGTTTTGTCTCGTTCAACCCCATGTTAGTTAATTCTGCTTCAGTCAGCTTCAGAGTCCCTTTGTAAGAGACCTGGGATGTTTCGGCAGTATATCGGATGCCTGGAACAAAACTTTAAGGGTTATCTTATGGAATTGATGCAGGCTCTTTCACGTGCAATGAATTGCCGATCTAGAAAATTCACAAAATATTTCAAGTCATAATCCGCTATTTCTTTTTTCTCATTATATTCAAAAATTAAATCAGCAGGTACTAGGGAGGAGTGAATAGGAGGGAGACCGATTCCAACCGATTTCCGTACATGGATGGAGAATGAAGGATTTTCCCATCGGCTAATTTGTGGGTTTGCCGTAAACATTTGCGGCCAAGAGAAGAGCGAATACGGTATATTATTGGAAAAAACGCTCAAAATACTTGTATTAAACGTTAAAATAAATAAAAAATTTGTGAAAAAACAAAGTTATAAATATTATAAAGATAGGTGAATCCCTCAGACTGCTCTACACAAAATTAATTTTATTTAGAGGTAAGTAATTAGATATAAATTGAATAAAGTTTTAATTCCCAAACTTACTACCGAAACTACGGTCTTTAATTGTGTACACCCTCCAAAAAAGTATTCGAGTAAGAGATAAATTTCCTATTTTAGATTTGCGAATGATACTTGTATTTTTGAAAAGCGCACAACTTGACAGAAATATGAAAAGTCATATTTATACATAGCCTAATTCATATTCTATGATGAATAATTTTTAATGTACGAAACCAACTTAGGAAATTTATCTCTTATTCGATTACCTTTTTTGGAGGGGGTGTACACCCTCCAAAAAAAGTATTCGAGCAAGAGAGAAATTTCCTATTTTAGATTTGCGAATAATAATTGAGTTTGTAAAAAACGCACAACTTGATAGAAATATGGAGAGTCATATTTATACATAGCCTAATTCATATTCTATGATAAATAAGTTTTAATATACGAAACCAACGTAGGAAATTTCTCTCTTGCTCGAATACTTTTTTTGGAGGGTGTACATTAATGATAATACGAATGCAAAATGCATATACAATTAAATGCAGTGGTTCCTGGGGGAGTGAATAGTATACCGTTAAAATAAATAAAAATTTCGTGAAAAAACACACATAAAATGTCGCTTATAAGAAGAAAAATAAATAAAAACTTTCTGAAAAAACGCATATAAAATGTTACTTATAAGAACTTTGTTATTTAGAGGTAAGTAATTAAATATAAAATGAATAAAGTTTTAATTCCAAAACTTTCTACGGTCTTTAACTGTGTTAAGTAGAATTAGTACAAATTTTTTATTTATTTTAACGTGTAATACCGGTATTTTGAGCGTTTTTTCCAATACTATATTAACACTATTCCGTCCGGCGACACCAAAGTGGTGTCGTACGTAAAGTATCGCTAAACGGCCGGCGACACCAGAGTGGTATATTAGTATTTTCCATTTATTTGAGCATTAGACCAGTTTCTGACGTTTTACTAACGGAATTCCAAACCCAAAAACAGAAGGACGGAGGTCTGCAAGAAGGGCAAACGCAATGCTGTGAAAATGGACCAAGTTGAATTCACAAATGAGTGATATATAAGTCTGATGCTACCATCTGGCGATAATCAGTGAAACTAATTCTACTGAATTAATAATAAAATTTTCTCGTAAATTTTATTTGAAGTAATAATTTTATTTTATTTTTTATGTTTGAAAACAAAACAATTTATTATAACGCTTAAAAGAATAATAAAAATAATAATTTTTAAAGTTATGTACACAAGAGTTAAAATCCAATTGATAAGTTTTGACGTATGTGCTGTGAAATATGCAGAAAATGCTTTTATGCCTGCAAATTTAAACGGTTATTGTGACAAGCCACAAAGGTAATGCAGCTATTTTATCTGCATTTTAAAGATTTGTATATATATTATTTTGGTGCCTTATCACAGTCCACGCGTCTTTTTTTTTCCTCTGGTAAATTTTGGTTGTTTTTATTCATATTTATAATTTCACTCTTCCAGTTATATATTACTATTAAATAAGTATTTATTAAAAATGGGAAGTTTAGTTTTCTCATATTTCATGACAGTAGCCCAAAAATATTAATTTAATAACCCATTTGAAATTAAGAGTTTTTGAGAATACATAAATTTTTACAATTTCAATGTTGCTACCAAAAAGAGGTAAACCTTATATTCTATTTCCCTACATTATTTTGAAAAATAATAATTTTTTTTTTTTTACAAAATACTTAAATCATACATTTAATTTTATTTTTTAATTAATTATTATCATTACCTTTGTACATATTTTCCAGAATTTTTTTTTTACTACTGATGTGGAAAATTTATTCATCATCAGAGGTCCTCACACAAATTACTGAATATGTTAATGATAGCTCAACACTAAATACCTGTCTTAGATAGCATAAAAATTTACATTCACTAAGTGCTCACAACACGGTTAATACGCTGGAAAAGGACATTTCAAAATTAAAAATAAATTAAACCACTAATTTAAAAATAAAAACGCAATTTTTTTCATAGGAATACTATGCTAAAGGCCTGTCAGATGGTGCAACATCGCCATCTATCAACCGAATCTGCGTTAGGTCCGTTTTCGCGGAAGGAACCCCATTGCCGATGGAAGTCCTTCTAAGTCCATGACAGAGGGTCAGAAACTAGTGCATTGCACGAAAACCTTTGTGGCCACCCATACCCGGCGCCAAGCGAAGAAATTCTTACGAGACATGCGGACGGGAAAGTGTTAATAATAATACGATTGCAAAATGCATATCCAATTAAATACAGTGGTTTTGAATTGCATTTAAATTTCAAATTCGACCTAGCGCTCGATAGCCGCAAATTACTGTTTACTGGCCACGGAAATCGGAAAGGAGAAAAAATGCTTCAAGCTATGCCATTATTGGAGCCTTCTCCTTAAGCAGCAGCTGGAGCAATGTTGGGATTAGCAAAGTTTCATATGTTTCTGAGTAACATATAGTGATTCCAGACTTCTAATATGATTTTGTGTATAATTAAATAATTCACGGAAATTTTGAACGTCACTTGAACTTTTAATTAATTAAATAATTTATCGATCAGTGAATTTATTATCGTATTTATATTTTATAATCTCTCAAAGAACAATTTGACTGCATTTTTTATTATATTCTTCGATTAGATCCCAATTTTGTATTTCGCTAAAGGCTGTTTCGTCAAAAATAGTTTCAGGTAGGTAAATTTACTTTAAGGGGATGGTGGACAGCCAAATCATCAAAATTGGCCCAAAAAATGTGTTTTTTCTTTTTTACATACTAATATTCTACAGTTAAAGCTGAACCATGGAGAAAAAACCACGTATGTCTACGGAAATTTTTTAATAAGATATTAGGGTTTAAAAAAATTAAAAGGGCCAGTTAAATGTCCACAAAAATGCAAACAAACGCGTCAATAAACACGTCACAATTTTTATTGAACGTTTTACAAAATAAGCTAATATTCCAATGAAATTATTTTAAAAATATGTTTTGTTAAGGTAAAATCATAAATAAAATCATTCAGAAGAGACGGTATTAAAGGTAAATGGAAAATGACACTTTAAACTGCATTTTCTCCAAATCAAGTTTTTTGTGATTTTCTTGCCTTCAAAAGGCTCCATGCGACTTCATTTTGGTCAGAATTGTACAAAATTTACTACAAACATTCTTCTCATATATTACAATAAATCTGTGTATCCTTTTTAAATATGGTCAAAATTTCGATTATGAAATTTCACTTTTATTTACGAAAACTGAAAAATTTCCGGGACTTTTGGTATATATCCATGAAAATATTTCTAAAAAAATAACTACTCGGTCTAATGAAAAACCGATACACAGAAATTTTTTAAATACATTTTTATGCTATTATAAAATAAAATTACTAAAAAAAAGTTAAAATTAAAACGCATGGAGCGTTTTTTCGCAACTAAAAAATTTATTAATTTTTAATTAATTACTAATATTTTTAAAATTTATTTTAAATTTTTTCCAGTTGTTTATAATGCTTTTAGTTTAATACATTAAAATACAAAATTTCACAATCCTATCTTATTAAATAAAATAAAAAAACTTTTTAATGTCCACCATCCCCTTAAAGAATAAAGATTTTCTTTTTCATGTATGGCTGATAAGAAAGTGTTGCAAAACGTCCGCCACTCACAAGTATAACCGTATAATTTTTGAATATTAAGGTTCGTCAGTTTAATATTTTGATTTTACTTTTTGTTGCTTACTATCGGGATTTAATTTAACTGCTCGGAGTTTATTAACACTATGCCGTCCGGCGACACCACAGGGGTGTGGTAACGGGATACTAGTTTTTTCTACTTATTTGACCACTAGACCAGCTTCTGACGTTTTGCTAACAGAATTCCTAGGCCAAAAACAGAAGGCACGGAGGTCTGCAAGAAGGGCAAACGCAATGCTGTGAAAATGGACCAAGTTGAATTCACATATGAGTGATATATAAGTCTGATGCTGCCATCTGGCGGTAGTAAGTGAAACTAATTCCACTGAATTAATAATAAAATTTTCTCGTAAATTTTATTTAAAATAATAATTTTATTTTATTTTTTATGTTTGAAAACAAAACAATTTATTATAACGCGTTAAAACTTAATAAAAATAATAATTTTTAAAGTTATGCACTCAAGATATCAAATTCAATCGATGTTTTGACGTACGTACCGAAAATGTTTTTATGTCCGCATATTTAAACAGTTATGGTTACGAATATCCACAAAGTTAATGCAGATATTTAAACTGCGTTTTAAATTTTTTTTTATTTATTTTTTTGTGTCTCTTAGATTCCACGCCTATTTTTCTTTTCCTCGGGTAAATTTTGGTAGGTTTTATTTATTTTTATAATTTCACTATTCATGTTATATATTACTATTAAATAAGTATTTATTAAATAAATGAGAAGTTTAATTTTCTCATATTTCATGATAATAGCCCATACTATGATTTTAATAACTCATTTATTACCATGAGTAGTTTGAGATTACAAAAAATTAATAATTTCATTGTTCTACCAAAAAGAGGTTATATTCCATTTCTCTACACTATTTTCAATACTAATAACTTTTATTTTTACAAAATACTTAACCATACATTTTATTTTATTTTTTAATTAATTATTACCATTACCTTTGTACATATTTTCCTGAAAAAATAATTAGTTTTACTACTGCTGTGGAAAATTTATTCATCATCAGAGGTATCACCACAAGTTACTAAATATATGAATTATAGTTTGACACTAACTAGCTAGCTTAGTGAAAATAAAATTTTACGCTGTCTGAACGCTCACGACATGCTCAATACGCTGAAAAAGGACATTTCAAACTGACAAATAAATTAAGCCACTAATTTAAAAATAAAATCGCAAATTCTTTCATAGCAATAGTATGCTAAAGACCTGCCATATGATGCAACAGCGCCATCGACCGAATCGGCGTTAGGACCGTTTTCGCGGAAGGAATTCCATTGCCGATGGTAAACCTTTTGAATCTAAAGCTCCGTTTTCACTTGTGTCTGTACTGCCCCTAGTATCTTTACTGAATCAAATGTCGTAAAGCTGAAGTAGAATTCTGTTTCCACTAGCTTTGTTATCACCTTTAGGATCGTACGTTTCCTCCAATGGCTATTAGCGATTTCGCGCATGCGTGTTTACATTTTTAAGTGTTTCCCGTTTTTCTTTTAAATATATCCCCATTTATTATTTTTAAATACAGAATAATTTCTTAAACTTGCACTTCAAATTTACGGAGTTTCAATTATCAAGACGTAATTACATCTTAAAATAACCATAAATCAGTATTCGAACGAAAATGTTTTAAAAGATTTCATTAAAAATGTTTAAAAAGACAGCATCTTTCTAATGAGCAATTTCTCTGTAAATGTATTTTATTTTTAATACATTTTTCTAAAATGTAAGTCTTTTTTTAAACTTTACCTGATTATAACGATTTTTTTAAAATAATTAATACAGCAGGATTTTTATAATCCGGAAATTTGTGTTATCCAGAATCGGTGAAGTCCAGTCGATTTTGAATTTGAAAATTTCTGCTGTATTTATTTAAAGTACTGAGTGTCAATGATTCACATAAATTAGAGGCTTTAAAATACAAGTTAATTGTGCTGTTTTGATAGATTTAAAAGGCAACCGCATTTTCGATAAATTTACGTACTGCATGCTGTCTTTCACCGAGTAAATAATTAATAGAATATTGATATCTGCTTTTTGTAATTAAAAGAAATACATTTTATTATTAATTTAATTTCAGCTATCTCTAACATACACTGAGGGCCCGTTCGAGAATTTTCACCGGTTGGTTATGCACCGGTGCTACCGGTTGCGGTCATTCTTCGGTTAAGTGACGTCATGGTTGTCAACCGGTTTCGGTCATCCTCACCACATCCAATTCCAAGCCAAGAAAACAGAAATAAACATTGGCAACACTACGCTAATAACCGGAATAACCCACCTCGCTAGCAGGGTCATTCTGGTTGCGCTCTGGTCACGCTGAGCAGACAACCGCTACATGACCGAAACGTTTTCGAACGCGGTTAATTCCAGAGCTCCGCCCAACGCTCCGCCTTTTCGAACGCTCTGGTCGTGCACCGGTGTTACCGGTGCACAACCGATGAATTCTCGAACGCGCCCTGAAGCATATAACTATTTCTAAAAAGGTTGTTGTATTGCAAAGGTTGTCACAGATCTACACGACATCTCGGATTGCTGAGAGCCAAAAGCAAAAGCAAAAAGAAATAGAAATATTTATTATTAAAAGAGTGATTAATTAAAACATAAGGGATAAAAATATTCAAAAGGAAGGATGACGGAATTATTATTAACTACAGTAAGGGTATTTCGTATTTACCTATGGGAAGGTGGGGGTTGTCTTGCGATGATGCCTAAGTGACAAAAACGTTAGTAAAACAAAAACCATCCTCGCAAAAAAGCGACGGCGGGAATCGAACCCAAGACGTCAGGACAAAAACCAAATGCGGAACGTCCTAGCCAAGCGAGGTACAGCCTGCTTTGCGTTATAAGTTAAGTTGTACAGATCTTGTCACAGATCTACACGACATCTCGGATTGCTGAGAGCCAAAAGCAAAAGCAAAAAGAAATAGAAATATTTATTATTAAAAGAGTGATTAATTAAAACATAAGGGATAAAAATATTCAAAAGGAAGGATGACGGAATTATTATTAACTACAGAAAGGGTATTTCGTATTTACCTATGGGAAGGTGGGGGGTTGTCTTGCGCAGATGCCTAAGTGCTTCTGAAGCATATTTACGTTACATCGATAGAAAACCGCCCCAAATTCCAGATTTCTAGATAATTCGTCGTCCTGTAGACCAGAATCCAGGATCTTTACACTTGAGCCATCTACCATGTTCAGTCATCAATTTGATTCAGGTGGGGACAACATCTTGTTATAAATACCACGTCTGCCTTTTAAATGTCTAACACAAAAGATTGTACATGCAAAAATTTAGATTAAAAAACCGAATTTCTCTTTGAAAAAGTATTGAACGAAATTTTAAATGTGGTATTTTCAAGGAATACAAAATAAAAATGGGGAAGATTGGAAAATATTGGTCTGTTTTTGTGTGTTTTGTAAATTTAGAAATACATTATGTTATTCATTTAATTTCAGTTATCTCTAACATACACTAAAAGCATATAACTATTTCTGGAAAGGTTGTATTGTATTGTGTTATGGTAAACTTACAAGAGGAGTATTTAGTATTGCCTATGGAAAGGGGGGGGGTGCCTTGCGCAAATGATTTCTTAGTGCTTGTGAAGCGTATTTACGTTACATCGTGAGAAAAAGCATCCAAAACTCCAAATTTTTAGATAATCAGTTATCCGGTAGACCATAACCCTGGACCTTTATACTTCATTTATCTACCATTTTTAGTATCTCATCAACTCGGCTCGTGTGGGCGCAACATCTTGTTATAGATGACATTTCCGGCCTTTACATGTCTAATACAAGTGATAGTGTATGCATAGATTTAGATTAATGAATCAAATTTCTATTTGAAAAGTATTGAACAAAATTTTAAATCTGGTATTTAAAGGAATAAAAAAAAAAGAGAAAACCTAAGATTTGGAAAAAATATTGCTGTTAAAATTGAAATTCAATAATTACAGTAAATTTTATTTATACATGAAAACAGCAAGATAATTATTTTTAAAACTAGTTAGTATGTTAAACTACTTTTTCCCCTTTGAATACTAAACAATAATTATTATTAATTTACTACGTGAGCTTTCTGAAGAGAAAAAAATTTCATTGAAATATTAATTACATATTGAATTTTCCAAACAGAGTTGATAATATTAGAAAAATAAAGACTTAATTTTAATTGGGAATAGGTATCAAAATACTAGCGATCATCAGAATAAGACATGGAATACTTAAAGAAAAAGTTAGGAAGGAGCTTTACAAAAAATACTTAAATTAATTACTTTTTAATTCAAAGTTTTGACAATTTTTAATTATTAATTAAAGCAAAATAAATTACAGAAAAATAAGCAAAGTATATAGTAATCTGTTATTATTTTTTAAACTGAAATAAAACAAAAGCGACAGTAAAACAAAGACCATCCTCGCAAAAAAAGCGACGGCGGGAATCGAACCCAAGACGTCAGGACAAAAAACAAATGCGGAACGTCCTAGCCAAGCGAGGTACAGCCTGCTTTGCGTTATAAGTTAAGTTGTACAGATCTTGTCACAGATCTACACGACATCTCGGATTGCTGAGAGCCAAAAGCAAAAGCAAAAAGAAATAGAAATATTTATTATTAAAAGAGTGATTAATTAAAACATAAGGGATAAAAATATTCAAAAGGAAGGATGACGGAATTATTATTATATGTGTATGAAATCATGGACTGAGATTGAGCGCCGAGTCTTTTTCTTTTCCCTTTAGATTTTTTTAGGACAATTGATTGGATCAATTTTGTCCAGAGCAGATTTCTAACAATTTGGAAGAGCATACTTATTCTTAAAAAATATGTAACTCTCAGGCCGTACTCTCACTTTCGCGACCGCCATATTGGAATGCTTGAGAGAGCGTTTCTTATGCAACCACCCAATGGGCTTACAAGATTCTTTCGGCGTTAGTGGCAGGAAATGAAAAGGTTTTACTCCGATAAAACACGACCGTAAAGGCAGAAACAGCTTCTTCGGGTAGAGGATTTAGCGGCGATAGGCGCAGTAGGGAAAATACAGGTCTTGTGGAAACACGGCCTCAGCCTATGACAGAAGGTCAGAAACTAGTCTATTGCACGAAAACCTTTGCGGCCACCCAAACCTGGCGCCAAGAGAAGTAATTTTTAGCAGACATGCGGGCGGCTAAGTGTGTTAATGTACGGTACTCAGTTGTTGACTCTCGATATGATGTCCCCCCAATTTTCTTATTTGCTTTATATGTAAATGAAGTCGTTTTCTTTCGAAAAATTTCGGCACATTCAAATTTCTCATCTTCACCATAAATGCTTGTTAAATTTCGGATAGCTGCTCCAATTTGTTTCGATTCTCTCGATTTTTCTTTCAGATGTTTTAAGGAAAGTTCTAGCGTCTTTACCTTGAGATCTGCATTAACCAGTTCAGTTCCAGTTTTTTTCATTACTTTTGTAACGGTAGACCTTATGTGACCACGTTTCCTTTTAATGCACTTACTTCGTCAATCATGGCAGCATTCGTAAACGCCAAACGAGTTTCCATCTAAGGTGTTCGTAAAGAAAACTGAGTGCATTCAGCTTATAAACTAGAACGTTCGTATACAAAACTGAGTGCGGTTAGTTTCAAACTAAATAAAAAGAGCACGCAGCAGGTTCATTCAGTTATTGAGAAGATACACCTGCTGCACGTTGTTGCTGTTATCAAATGGCGTCCGTTGTTGTGGAAAAGTATGTTGTTATGAAAAGTATTTTACGTTTGCTGAAGATGTAAATACTATTTTTTCGAGGAGGAAATTCATGCATACGTTAGAAACTACTAGAGAAGAAACTGCTACAGAGGCACATAATTTATTAAGGTAATCATTTTCTTGTATTTTTCTTTTTAGTAAATTCAAAAATGGATATTTTAGTGTTGAGGTTGAAGTTGATTTAAACCGATATTAGCGAAATTTGAGCTTCTCTTGCTAAATACTTTTGAAAAAATAACGTTTAAGTTGAAATTTCTAAATTTTGTTCTGTGCACTTCAATTATGGCCACTTTTTCTTTTAAAAATCCTGTTGATTTTATATTGAGTATGTACTAAAAACTTTCCCCAGCAAAAATAACGCATTCACGAATTGTAATTAATCACGTGTCTCCTAGGTTGCGAAACTAAATAAACTGAAGTAGTTCGTAAAGTCAAAAGAAGCTGATAGCCACTGATAGCACTAAACATACGCATTCCAGTTTCCTTAGGAAAATTCGTGCAACGAGTTAGTCACTTACCAATGCACACCATTTTAGTAAATATTGAAGTTTCTCAATATTAATCTATATCTATGTTTAATGTTTAATTCTGTCAGTATAGTTAAACAAAAGAAATCACTGGCAGTTCCCGTTCTTCCTCTTTGAAAATTTTTCTCACCGTAATTTGAGATAATTAGAGTTTTAGTTCTATTAGGTAAGTGAAAAGAAACACTTACTTGCTCTAGTGCGCCATGGACTTCTCTTCTTTTCTCTCGAAACTTAAGTGTATTTCGAAAAATTCACGTGATTTTGGTACATAAATACGAATAAACTAATTATATCATGCACTTCAAAATTTTTAGAATCTTTCTTTACAAGCTGTACTATATACGGTAATAAAATATAGACCTGTATCAGATCTGAAAAAAATTCTTAAAATTCAAAAATTTAGCAGGCTATGCCACTCTTCGAAAGTTTTGCCGTGCGATTCCATGCTGAAGAATATTTTCAGAAAATTTTATAAAAGGCACCGTAGATTCATCTATTAGGTTGGGTAGTACAGCTTAGAAAGAATCATCCTGAATTTTTTCTAGCCCCTCGCGGAATTAGTTCATTTCCATTGGTGTACATTGACCGCAAGAGAGATTTCGTTTCTTCGAACGATACCCTTAAAAATCACGGGAACTTTCTTTAATTTGTCGGTAATTTTATTTTAGACATAAATTCTAGACTAAAACATTATGAAATACTTACATATTTAGAAAGGATGTAACCCAGGCAGCAAGAGAGTTCGGTAAAAAGTTGGCTGACTGTCTATTTCATCGGCTCGTTCTCGGGAATTTTTGTTCGACGTCCATTTAACGTCCACTGAAACTATACCGCCGACGTGTAATTCATTCCGCAGCTCCCTAACCTCGGGAGAAAAATCAACTCAATCAAAATCTTTCATATACTCCTCGGTCTCAGGTATTTTTGTCCAGTCGAACCGAGGTTGCAATCGGACTTCGAAAAGATTATTCAGAGATGGCGCTGTTTGTGGTGAAGGGGGATGAAAGTAGGTGCTGTTTCCTAGTACAGCATTGCTGCTGCCCCTTCACGTCGATTTGAAAAATTTTGCACTCCTCTATCTCCTTTATCTTCCATCCAATAAGAAGCCCCCTTTTCATTTTGATTGGCAGTATTTTTTTCGGGACTGTTTTGAAAGCTTGGCATGACACAGTGCAGCGTTCTGGGGCAAAATGTTCGGTGGCATATTTAAAAGTTTAACGGCTTACACAAGATAACAAGCGAACAAGAAATAAACTCAATTTAAAAAGGTTAGTAAATTATTTCTGTGTTTGTTTACTTCAGACGAATGTATTTTTGTTACTTGATGAAATTTGTGCTGAATAGAAATGAAATTGCATGCATAATATAATTGGATCTGAAATCGAAGTAAGCAATTTATGATTTACAACGACTTTGCAGCCCTTTTTAAAGGAATAAAGCCTCGAATATTTTAAAAAATTAATAAAATAATGAAAATATTTTTTACCATTACATATTTTCGAAAATCTATTTCTTTTTATAATATTGAAATTAAACGTAAGCGGTTCAACTAGTTTCATTTCTTCATTCTTCAATTAGTATTTTGAGCATTTTAAAAGTACTTATATAACTCTGTTAGTTAGCACAAATACTTCCGCATAGAAAATTGTGCTTCTTTGTATTGCATTTAATATAAGTCTCATTATAAATTTAATTATGTAATCGCTGAATTTCCATGAAATAAACTGGGACATTTTGAATTTATCCAAGAAGAATTTTCTCTTTTACATATACAGAATACCACAATAGATATTTTTAATTTATGAGACACTATGTTTAATTATGTAATTAAATACATGCATAATGACTTACTTATGCTCAGCACATGTTTAAATGTATAAACACTTAATTTACTCATCTGTTTTTTAAAATATTATTAGACTAGATGCATGACTAAATATTAGATATTTATTTATTTAATTAAGAAAATATTTTAAGAGAGCTAGATATCTTTTAAATTCTATAAAAAAGAACGGACAAATAAAAATTAAATTAGTTAAATTGTGAAATTCAGTATACTACAGTAGGTTTTAATTAGTGTT
Organism: Cheiracanthium punctorium; assembly: GCA_038373885.1. Classification (NCBI taxonomy): domain Eukaryota; kingdom Metazoa; phylum Arthropoda; class Arachnida; order Araneae; family Cheiracanthiidae; genus Cheiracanthium; species Cheiracanthium punctorium. The sequence goes on from JAWZYV010011893.1 coordinate 119,550, forward strand.
AAAAATTACTATATTTTGAAAATGTAACTGTTAATAAACATATTTATATGAAGTTTTAGAATTTTACCCGAATTAAAAACCACTTTCTTCAATAGTGGAAAATTTATGTAGTATAACTCCTTAAAAACGTCCCTAAAGCAACAGGTATAATCTCGGCTGAATCAGGATAAGAGAGTAAATTGTCGGGGGATGCTCGGGAAATCATCTGGAGACAAACAGAATCTCTCCGGAGAGACAGTCCAGGGACCGTCACCCGACCGGACATCCCCAACTTTCAACAGAAGTCCAGCGCCGAGGTCGGACGGGTGAAATAGGGGTCGCGTGAAGACAGTTGGCCGAGATGAGGTCCACTGTCTTCTGGGATTTATTGCTGCTTGGGAAATATTTATTTATTTTAATTATATACAAAAGTGTTCATTACATGGACGGTCTATCAACCAGGTTTACTTTAGACCATTCCACATTCAACGTCCGCTGAAAGATTTTGTCCACTACAGTGCGTCCATTCAGTTATGAGGAGTTTTTTCAAATTAATTGCGACTTTTTGCATGGTCACTGAGTTCCAGACTAAAATTCATCTGCTGGTGGTATTTACGCCTAGAGGTCTGCGCCGCCGCCGGGCATTTGTACCACGCCGCCGCCGCCGCCGAGGTCTAGGCCGGCGCGCCGACAAAGAACGCCGATTATATGCCGCAGCGTACAATCGGCTTCAAAACTTTTTAAAAAATTGAACCTAAACATTTAACCGCTTACTTTTTTCTGGATTATTTACTGGCCAATGTTTCCAATTGAGAACATCAAATAAAAAATTTTTAGAAAAATTAAATTTTACCAATATTGACTTGAAAAAAAGAAATAAAGTTAAAAGATTACTTGATTGTTTGAAACGCAAGCTGCACTTCTATCATTAGTGGGAAACTGGAAAAAAATCATAAAAATAGCCATTTTCATAAATTTTTACAGAGCAATCTTCATTCCGCTCCCCCCCTTCAAACTTAATTCATATCTTTATTTAAATTTAAAAATAAATCTTTCATTAATTCTTAATATTTCTCTTATTATTTACGCCATTGGTCCACAACCTCCGGTCCTCGGATCAAATAGTACCGGGCCGGCGAGGAACATTAAATTCTTTGGATTTTATTTACTTTGGTGTATTTCTCTCGGGTTTTTGCGACTTAATCGTATTTGTGTTGATTTATACCCTTTGTAACAGAAGAAATATTGTAATTCTTTTAACATTTCTCTTTTCTTTTTGTTGTTTATTAAAGAGTTCAAGATCGTGAATTAAAATTACAGTCATGAAATAGAGAAAACTGTTCTTTCTTTAAAACTATTCCAGACAATAACTCTGCCGGTTGAAATGCTGCATCCCTTTATATTCATTTATTTATAACTGTATAACTGTGCCTCCAAAATAAATTACTGTGTAACTGTATTTTATTTTGGAGGCATGTTTAAATACAATTAAATTAAAGTTATTAAATCAAACCAATCTAAATTAGAAACATCCAACGCCCTCGCCACCCCACCCTCAGCGGGCCGCGGTAAAATTTATCAAACGTTGGCCGGCTCGTCTTTGTAGGGGTAAACAGGTTGTAGAGTACATATTTAAGCTACCCATCACTATACCATAGATGCCAACCGTTCCGATTTTATCGGAACATTTTCCACCACTATTTTTGAACAATTTTATTTTAAAATAAAATTATGGACATATTTTAAGTTTAATTGCCAAGGAAAAATTCGTGGTGAGCAGGGGTCGAAATTTGCAGCTATCCCCGGCAATCAGATTTTTAAATGGGCGAGTAAAGTCGCTTTTCCCTAGAATTACTACTTGTCATCTTTGGAAGAATGCAATGGGAGAGGGGGAGCCACTTACGTTACATCCTAAGACACGAACGATTTTAATTAATATTTTTTATAACAAGAACTCAAAAAATACTTGTGTTGGAATGTAAAATTGACAAAAACTTTGTATAACACACGCATATAATAACACATTTCAAATGAAAAAATAAATCTACTAAATTTAGAACTCATGATAGAGGTGCATAAAAAACTTAAAAGGATGATTTCTTTTTGAATAAAATATATTGGAAATGTTAATGTCCACATTTTTATGGTAAGAGTATAAAATAATCTGATGTATTCATAATCAGTTGTTATTTTATAATGAGATTTAGCTAAATTTAATAGCTTTGTTTTCTTCTTTAAAATTTATAAAGACTTAAAAACAAAGTTCTGCAACTAAATCTTTTAACCTTTTAAGTAGAGAAATTATATTATGTATACATATTTCATTTAAAAAAAAGGTGGAGAGGGTTTGAATTGAAAAGAAACTATTTTTAAAATACAGTCATTAGTTGTTTTAGATTTTTTTAAGCGATCTAGAGGAGGAAAACATATGAAACATCCATACATAGTATTTATCAACAATTTGCGTTATTATACAGTTTTAATCAATTTTACATTCTAACACCAGTATTTTTTAAGAGTTCTTGTTATAAAATATATTAATTTATATCGTTCTTATATCCGGATAAGCAAGCAGCGTAATTAACGCCACTTATCGTTTCACCTCTCTCATTGCATTATTCCAAAGATGGAGGTGGTAAAACAAGAGTCAGTTGCCCCTCGGGCAACCAAGAAAAGCAACTATTCTCATTTTTATTTCTTAGCTTGAAAAAGCAGTTTCCTACTCCTATTTTAATTCTGAACTTCTATTTCCATTTCCGAATAGTAATGGCAATTTTATTAATAAACGTTTATCAACTTATTTTCATTGTAACGGCCGCATGCTCTTAAAAAAAAATTGTGTAGCCTGGTTCAAACGCAGGTCGCGTCCGTCGACCTAACCGTTCGGAGTTTTCCGTCGTCCTCCGAAATGCTTGTTAGGACCCCTTAGAAAGACCCCCACGGAGAGCACTCCACACCTCGGCCTAGAGCCCACATGTAGCTAATTGGCCGTAATCTCACAACTACAGAAAATCATACTCAAGACTAGTTTTCATAGTCTTAAAAAATCTTTTAGCATCAATTTATGCATAGGTGTGTGTGTGTGTGTTTGTGTGTTTGTACGCGTATGCCCATTTTCATTATGCTCATTTTCAAAAAAATTTCCACGCCGCGGCGTGCCGCCGCCGCCGGGTTTCTGAGGTCGTTACGCCGCCGCCGCGAATTTCCGTGCGGCGCAGACCTCTATTTACGCCGGCCAGCTTCCATTGAAATGCATTGAGTATCCATTATATTATTACTATCACTTCTTATTAACCACTCGGAATGAGTTATTGTCTGTTTAATATTTAAATGGAAGGTTTGGAAGATGATGATATCTGCATTTCGCTTCAAAACTTTGTTAATGAAAGAGTATTAGCGTTCTAAAATTATTACGTTATTGCGAACACACTATAAATAGTACCTCAAAGGGTTAGTCTTGCATTTGCAATGATACAAATATTTATTAAAATCTTTCCACGCCTTCCAAAGTACGATCTTTTAAATTATTTTTAGTATTTAATCATTAACAATATTTTAAACAAAAACTCGCAATGAAAAGAGAATCAATTTATCAAAAGTTATTATTTGTAAATGACGGCTTTTTCAATAATTATAATGTCCAGAAGCAAATGTTAAATAATCGTTAAGATCCAAACAAGCTGAAAACAAAACTAATCACCACCATTAGCTGGCGCACGTAGCGGCTCAAATACCGCCAGTGACGTCACGTGCACAAGGTCCATTGCTTTTATTACCTAACCCTTTATCGGGCGAGTTAATGTACAGAGAGTCGAATGACTTGGGATTTTGCTGGCCCGTTTTTTAGGATTAATTCATATATTTTCCCTTTACTGTAAGATCCCACGTGAAAATTGGAGAAAAAAGTATTAATTAGCATAGAAATTTTGCAGGAGAATACATTAATTATTCACAAAATCAAAGTCGGAAAACTACCTGCTGCTTGTACACGGAATTAAACGCAAAAACATGTAATTAAAAGCAATGATTCTTGTGCTCAATTTTCGAGTAATTATTTGAGCTTCCTTTAAAATTGCGAATGAAAGAAAAGTTCAAAAGCCAAATATAATTTAGATTCTAGATGTATGGGAAAAATATACATCCAATATAACTGAACAAAAATCAGAAAATTCACTAATGATAATGGATTTCTGTGTTTAATCGGGGCCTTCGCTATTAGTAATGGGCCTGCGCGTGTATTTCGACGAGTCATCCAAAGAGGCCTATGGATGCTCGCGTCTTCCCGTATACATCAAGCAATTTTTAAGCTTTCCGGTGCTTTGAAACGTTATTAAATGTAGTTTTAAGTAGTGATTGTGTTACTAATTCAAGTACGAACTCATTAACAGTTTCTTTACTATGATACACGCGGACATTAAAGTAAATAGATGCATGTAATTTGAAGGAAAAACAAAGTAGCACTCTCATGATTCATTATTTTAGCTTGAATTTTAATATACATGAAAAAATTAAGCTGACTTTTAGTATACATTAAAGTAAACGAATACACAAATGATACAGACATTTTTATGAATTTCTTTATACTGAATGTTAGCAGTTACAACCATTATTACTTTTAAAATAAATTTAACTAATAGTTATTAAATTTTCATTTATTAAATATTGTTCTGTTAATATATTAACAAAATATATGACGAGGAGCTGAAATAGAATTTAAAATATTTGATATTTACAATTCACGTATACAAAATTTAAGTACCGATACACTATTTAATTTTTAATCTTTAGTAAGGCGTAGGTATCAGAAGAATTTTTGCTATAATTATAAGTACAACCTGTGCACTGCAAGTCCTTGGTATTTACATGAAAAATAATGTAAATTAATTTAACGAGAAACATTTAGAATGAATTACAAAATAAAGGGTGTTCCATAAATAGTAGTACGAACTTAAAGGGGAGATAATATATCAAAAGGATTAAGAATAACGTAACAGTGTATGATAAAACACGTTTGTTAACTGTTTTTATTTTGGTTAGTTCAAATGAGTTTATTTATCGAAAATTTTACCATTCGAAATTAAAATGATTTATAATTTTCAGTGTTAGTTCCATATACTTTTTCTTCTCCAAAGAAAAAATATAAATTTTAGAAAACCATACTAGGAAATACCACTAATATTCCAACACCTTTTTTTTAAGTTATTATTAACTGGCGATTGAAAACAAATGTTTTCGTCCCTGCATTGTTGTATATTAGGGTTATAGCTTAAAAAAAAAAAAAAAAAAAACCCTGCTCCACGGACTTTGAATACAAATTAAGATAAACTAACAGCTCTAGGACTTGAAAAATTTCAAGATCCCTTTTCACAAGTTGCGCTAAACACTGTAGTAAACTAAAAACAAACGATCTCTGAATTAATTACTTTTTATTATAGCCATTATCTAAATGGAACTTTGAATTTGAGTATGATGAACGCTTATACAAAATATTAACTTCAATTTAAGTTTCTACATAAACATGTGCAAAAATTAATAACATATTTTACAGTACTTCTGTACTGAAAACAATATCACACATTTAGTTGCATTTATAATAAATGATAAATGACATTTTCAACTGAAAGATTTAAACAGATAAGAATGTCTAACTAGTATTACAACGCACGCTTATTTACTAGAATAATAAACTACCCAAGTTAAACGATTTCAGATTAAAATGATTTATAAATAACACACGAATATTAATTCACAAAACATGCTTTATATCCTATAAATTTGTAGAATTTCTAAATACAAGTGTACACTTACCTTTACATTCAGAACTTAAAGTTCGAATTCTATGATTGAATTCGTTGATTTATTTCCATAAAAAAAGCGCAATCTTCAAAAAATTATTACCTACATCTAAAACACCTTGTCATTAAATCATTATGACAAAACTATAACAAAATTGTTTTTTAATTATAAAATAAATTAACGTTTATAATCCCAAATCGCATGCAATCGAACAGCGCAAATGTAAATATTAGGCCTCAATGTTTCACTCATTTCTTCCGGTGGCAACGAAGAAGCAGGCCCGGTTGCTAATAACGACGGCCCCGGTTTAATTGACCGTAGATGGTAAGTATCTTACCACGGCCTTATAAAGGGTTTTAACAGACTGTATTTTTACTGTGATAAATATTGGTTCATCATTGCAAGGGTGTTACTTTAGTAGAAACGACGAGTTTCTAAAAATGTGTGATGATATGCGGTCTAAAATTAATTGAGATACTCTCTTGAAATGTATGATTCCAGAATACAAATTATTTGTTTTTTTCACCGATCTTTTATTGATTTTTGAAGTATTTTTAGAAAGATAAAGACTATCTATCTAAAACTAAAAAGTTCATGACAAGTCGGTTAATTTTCAACTATTATTTTATATTACAGATTATAAACGGTTTTTTAAGTACTCTTATTATGATTTGAATATGTTCTCATACTTATTGTTAGCTATGAATTTTATTTAAAACACAATTATTCTATCCATGTTTGTGATTTTTGAATACCTATCTTGTTTTTTCTAAATATTGATTTGTTAGTAGTAATTCGCTTTAAATGTAGATATTACTTTTCATGATTGATGTTACACTCGACAAATTTGATGAAATATTACATAATCACACAACTTATCTAATAATAGCACTTTCTCTGTGTGAGTCCCTGTCGTGATCACTTCATGATGTGTATCAGGCCAGCAATATTGAAATTACTTGAAAAGGTCGTTTTTGTGTTTTAAATGTAATTATAATTTTAAAATGTTAAATCAGTGAAAAATGTTAATTCAGTGAAAAGCGATACTTATCCTTAGTCTCCCGAAAAATTATTCATTGTCCTAGGCGGACTATTTTCATCTTGGTAATAAAGCTATACAGCCATAAGCTTTATCAATTGTGTCAGAAATTGTGTACAATTGAAAATCAGTAATGTTCTGTGAACAAACTTCTTTGAGATAACACAATGAAATTTCAACGCCTTTCATGATTTATAATTCTTCGCACCATAAACACTACCTTTCAGCGATGGCAACTGGGAATTCATCATCTTGACTCAACTTTCGTTCCCATGTTTCTTTAAACAAAATTCTGATTTTTATGATGAAAAGTGATATAAACCAAAATGGATCAAAAACATGCCCATATACTCTTACTCTTATTGTATGTTTAGTTTTGACCTGATTTGAAAAGCGTTATATTAAATTTTCAACATTGAACTTAAATGTATCTGTTGTCATACTCAAAAGAGAGAAGACCAATATCTTAATACAGAAATAATCATCTTTGTTTTTGTACTTGAATCAGTAGGATCAGATGGAATTTGAAATTGATTCACGCTAAAAGTTTGTTTGTAATTTGGAATTATTTCTCCATTTATGTAGTGTCATACCACTTCTTTTAATATCTTGTTTGATTCTTCACCAATCTTAGCAGACTTTTCAATCATGAATGCTCCAGAGATAAAATCATCGAGTTTGTCAATTCAAAATCACAGTTCCGAATCACAGTTTGTCATATTCAAAAGAGAGAAGACCCAATATCTTAAAACAGAAATCATTATTTTTGTTTTTATACTTGAATCAGTAGAATCAGACAATTTTAAATTGAGATTCACGCTAAATGTTTATTTGGAATTTAGAATGATTTCTCCATTTATGTAGTGCCAAAATATTTCCTTTAGTATCTTGTTCGATTCTTCACCTTTCTTAGCAGACTTTTCAACCATGAATGTTCCAAAGCATAGGCGTAGAGTTATATGGGCCCATGGGGCTCAAGCCCCCCCAATAAATTATGAGTTGGGGCTGAGCCCCCCCAATAATTCACGTTGAATTAAAAAAAATGCATTTAACTCAATTTTTACAATTCAAAGAAAAAGTATTTCACTTAAGTTGTAGAAAAAAAAAACAACTTTAATTCTGACTTCATTTTCGATCATTATTTCAGATTTATTTTGACGCCAAATAACACATGATGTTATTAAGCTGGCCGCGCCAGGCGCCGCCGGCTAATAAAAACAGTCTACGCAATGGGAATATCAAAAGTTCACATCAGCATAAAATGCGTTCAGTAATCGAAAATGTTCCACCCCCACCCTCTTTGCATCTTTCACTCTGCTTCCAATTTTGACTTTGTTTCACTGTATTTTAAGAAGGATAGCATGATAGGAAGACACTATAATGGATAGGTACCTTATTAAATTAAAAAAAACTCCAGAACCAACTGCAAGTGAAACGTTTCAAAGGAATGCAAGTTGCAGCGATGTGCGCTCAGAACAGTAAGCATATTTGTATATTTTTACTTCTGCATTAAAGAATTTGGAGATATACAGGGCCGGAAAAATCAATTGCTCGATATGCCCGGGGCATGTAATTTTTTTAAAAGCACGTTTCCGATCGGATATCAATAGTTGTTTGCCAAGGTTAAAACCATGTAGCCATAGTTATCGTTAATGCTATAAAATTTCATACTTAATATATCTGATTTGGTGATTGACGTTCAGGCAATTAATGAAGGGCTTCCTAACTAGAATCAGGCCTGACCAGTGGCCAAGCGCAAAGCGCTCTGAACTGGGAGACAGAAGGTGCCTGGTTCAAAACCAGGTCAGGTCTGCCGACCTAACCGGAGTTTTTCGTGGTTTCCTCCGAAACTTTGCGTGAATGCTGGTTAGGATCCCTTAGAAAGACCTCCACGGAGGGCACTCCACCCATAGGACTAGATCCCTCGTGTAGATAATTGGCCTTAATCTCACAACAACAACAACCTAACTAGAATAAAGGTCTATATATATATATATATATATATATATATATATATATGTATGAGTGATCGTAATGTGTTGGAACCGCACACCATTTATTGGCTCAAAATAAATTTTAGTTTAATTTTATAAAGTTGTACGGTATAAATTCTTGTTGCAGTAATAAATTAGCATGCTTTATATAATTATACGTAGCCGCCTAGGTTGTTTTACCACACCTTGAATCCGGAATCGTTTCCCGGATCGAGCTTGGGTGCTTGTGATATCCTCGTTAGGAGTAATAATGGTCGTCCATTGGATACCCTTTCACAAGTGCCTGTCACTTTTGGTGACCCACCTTGAGCCAAGGCTTGATATGCCATTACCACGCCGTTGAAAAAGAAGAATAATTATACATATTGCACGTATTGAAGATTAAAAGCATAAAATCAGTCTTAAAATGTGATTATTCCGAAGGCAATAGATTCGATTAATGAGTTTAGACTGGGATTTAAATCATGATTTTTAAACGAGCTGTGCAATAAATCGTGATTTTTGCACAGGGCGCTGAGCCATCCCATTGATTTATCATTTTGGTTATAGGCCAGGTTTGACCTAGTTGACTACAACTCGGACCCGAGATGAGTTAGAAATTTTCTGCGCTTGCTGATCTTTACTGCCCGGTATCATATGGCAGCTGGCAAAGTGTGTGAAATCGTTCAAATAGATTTAATTCAACCCCTGCACCTCGCAATGTTTCCCCTCTGCGTAAGGAAGAATATGAAAGGAACACGAAATTATAAAATTATTCTATTTCTGTAAAATAAATTTTAGGAATTCTTTTTTTAAGTATGAAAGCTGTGATTTTCATTTGAGAAAATTTAGTGGCATACTGCAAAAGCTTGCCCCGTCATCCCATTGTGCCCCCTGTTATACCCAAAGTTTATTACAAACAGTGTAATTCTTCAAAGCTCCCAAGAATAATTTTTTTTCTCCTTTTTAAACCAATTACTTTAGAAATTAATAACTCTAAGAGACCGTAAGTTAAATTCTATCATTGCTCGCATTGTCAAATTCAGTGTCTGGGGTAACATTTTATGTAAGGAGAGCGGAGGCGCAAGAAAACGATTAAGTGAATAAACAATGACGGTTTGTATCGGGAATTTCAAAGTTAAGTCGGAAACAACTATACAGAAGTCCCCCATAGAAAACACTAAGCAATAAATATTGGTTTAAACAGCTTATTTCTGTGAAAATTAAAATTAACTCCAAATATCGCACAGGTTCGGTTTTTTTTCCCCGTAGACTGTACATTTACTGTGATCATTTAGTATTCTTTTCCGCTTTAGAAAACAGCTCTATCTCCAGCTAAAATAAATGAGCATATTTATATTTATTTTTACGTTTTTTATGTATTCATAAACAATCAGATTTATTATTATTTTTTTTAATTGTAGAAATTCTGCCTTTAATTCTGATGATAAATCTACAAATGAAAATTTGGCTGATTCCCTAAAAAAAGGTAGAAGTTTTCAAGAGTCTTGGATAACTAAGTTTCCTTGGCTATTTTATGACAGCTCAAATAATCGCGCCTTTTGCTCACTATGCAAAGAATGCAACGAAAAGCAAATGCTTTCATGCAGCAAAATGGAACAGAATTTTATTTCTGTTGGATTTAAAAATTGGAAACATGCTTTACGAAAATTCGCCTCGCACGAAAAATCCAGTTGCCACCGCGAAGCCACCGAAAAAATTACGTCGATGAAATCCAATATATGTGTAACTGCCCTGTCTAGATGCGAAAAAGAAAAAAGAAATGTTGGAAGGAAGAGATGCACTTCACATAATTTTTACCTCTCCGTTATATGCCGCATGTCAAGGCATTGCCATAAGAGGGGCATGAACCTCAGCAATCTAACTTCTACCAGCTTTTAAAGACCAGGGCATATGAATTCGAAGCTATATCTAAATGGATTACTCGCGACGAAAAATACAAACGGTTATCTCCGTATATACAAAATGAAATTTTAGAATTGATGGCACATAACATATTAAGAACCGTTGCGGAGAGTATAGAAAGTAGCAAATACTTCTCAATTATACTGGATGAAACCGCCGACGTTTCAGGGAAAGAACAAGTAAGCATCTGTTTGCGCCACGTAAATAGAGACAATTTTATTGTAAATGAAGAACTTTTGGGTTTTTATGAAACGGACCAAACTACTTCCGAAGCATTATTTTTACTTTTAGAAGACTCGTTGAAAAGATTTCAATTATCACTTGAAAACTGCCGAGGGCAATGTTACGATGGAACAAGTAATGTTGCAGGAAAATTTTCAGGCTTGCAAGAACGTGTAAAACAATGCCAACCTGCTGCTCAATTTGTCCACTGCTCTGCTCATTGTTTAAATCTAACTGTGCAAGATGCAATGCAAAGAGACGCGAGCACCCGTGACTGCCTCAACATTGTAAAGGACCTCATAACTTTCATAAAATCGTCTCCGAAACGTTTAGCTGCATTTCGCAATATTCAACCGTCAAACTCAAATGACTTACGCCCGTTGTGTCCTACTAGATGGTTAATGCGAGCTAGCAGTGTCCAGAGTGTTTTAAATAACTACAAGACTTTAATAGAATTTTTCGATAATTTGAGCTCTGGACAAATATCAAGATACGATGTTGCTTCAAAATGCAATGGTTTTTTGAAACAGTTGATTTCTTTTGAATTTTTCTTTTCTTTAAATTGTATCATGAAAATTCTTAGTCCTGTGGAGGAAATTAATAGAGTTGTACAATCGCCAAATTTGTCACTAAGGTCAATTGAAAAAGAAATCGATATTTTAAAAGACATACTAAGTGCTTGCCGCCATGAAAATGCATTTTCTTTGTTTTGGAACGAAGTCGATGTTCATGCACGTAATTTCGATTTAGAGGAACCGACAATACCCAGAGTCAGAAAAAAACCAAAACGAATCGATGGAGGAAGCGATCCATTTGTATATATAGATGCAGAACATTATTTCAGAAAAAAGTTCTTTGAACTTGTAGACATAGTTCAAAATTCTTTAAGTGAAAGATATAAGAACTGCATCGTTTTTTCAAGATTGAAAGATATTGAGAAATTTTTGACAAACTCCTTAAACTCTGAACGTAGTTGCGATTTATCAATAGCTGAACTGAAAGATGCACTAGGAGAGAATCTTCCACTAGACTTTGACATCGATAGACTAAAATTGCATATTATGATGCTAGCTGACGTATATAAAGAACGAAAGAAAAACGTTAAGAGTATGTCAGAACTTAAACAATCGTTTTAGGATGAAAAAGGCCCTTTCTTTAACTTTTCCAGAGATTGCAAAACTTATACAGATATTTTACGTTATTCCCGTGACTACATGCACTGCTGAGCGAAGTTTCAGCTTGCTTCGCAGAGTTAAAAATTATTTAAGATCAACTATGTCTCAACAAAGACTTAATCATTTAGCTATATTGAACACTTATAAGGAGCATGCTGATAAATTAGATGTTAAAGAACTCATTAATGAATTTATTATAAGATCTCCACAAAGACTGAATACATTTGCAAAATATTGAGCTATATCGGAATGTCTTTTTGCAGAAGTATTGTCTTGCAGCAGGGAAAGAGGGATATTTAATGACCGCTTTATGCATTTTTTAACTGTGTCAATTTTTTACTCTTTTTATAATAGGAAATATATCGTGTGTTTCAAGCAACTGAAGGGTAACTTTGAACTAGAACTAAATTTCATTTCCATAGCCTTCATTACATATAATTTTTGAGAGTGATTATAATTAAACCATCAAAACCACAGAATCGCAAAAGTTGGAATAATTGTAAAAGTTTCATGTAATTTATAATTTTATATGTTATGTGTAAAGTATTTATTAAGTCTAATACTGAAATATTTAGCTCTTAAAATGTGCAATTGAATATTTCTTTGCTTTTAACTTTTTCTCTATACTTCTGATTATAATACTGTTTTCAACTAATATAAATTAGTCTAGAATAAAATTAATATATTAAATATAAAATACTCATAAATTTTTTGCTTAAGGAAAAAATGAAATAAAAATAATTTTAATCTTATAATATTTATTATTTCTGGTGACATACTTTATTTTTACCTATCCTTTTATCTTACCTCAGTTTAATAAGGCTGCAATTGAGACGATTAAAAGATGTTGCATGGTGACATGAGGTAAGTGTTCGTGTATGTGTGCGCATACGTGTGCACAAATAGATGAATCGATATATATATTACTGTTTTCCATTATGGTGTCGGACTTTTTTTTAATTTTCCCACGAAAAGAACGGCCCACTGTTGTTTCTGATAATCGTCAGTATTGTTACAGAGATTTAAATTTAAGTTATTTCTCTTTTGCTGTCCAATATACGCATTTTGTTTTCATATATATTATCAATAATTATATATATATATACATATATTTATATATACATAAATATTTATATATATATATATATGTATGTATATATATGTATGTATATATATGTATATATATGTATATATATGTATGTATATGTGTACATATATGTATGTATATATATGTATGTATATATATGTATATATATGTATGTATATGTATGTATGTATATGTATGTATATATATGTATGTACATATATGTATATATATGTATGTATGTATATGTATGTATATATATGTATGTATGTATATATATGTATGTATATATATGTAGATATATATATATATATATATATACATACATATATATACATATAGATATATGTATATATATATGTACATTATAGGTGAGGCCCGAGCCCCCCCAATAATTCTGGAAACTTTACGCCTATGTTCCAAAGATAAAATCATTAACTTAAAATGTTTAATTTAAGATTTCACACGTTTCAGGATAGCTAGATTTATATTTTCTAAAATGATGTTTCAAAACTGTTGCGGTAAGAACGAATTGGAAGTACCATCAAACAAGACACGTGTGCGTCTTAAAAATAATCGGTTGAAAATCATGAGTACATATATGTCCCTTGGGAAATTTATCAATCCAAAGAAAACGAGCAGATTAGTCATCCTTTTAAGATAACACAATTTGGAGATAGTCCTTCTGAAAATCTGTCATAATTAGACTTTTTCTGCGCCCCTTCCCCCCTAAAAAAATCATGCATTAAAATTCTGCGTACTGATAGAAAAAAAAGAAGTATTTAGAGTTTATCGACTTATATTTTTGAAAAATTAAAAACATGTTTCTAAAGTCTCTTATTAATACTTTGCCTATTCTAGTTTGCCAGCAATTTAATGAACATAACAACTTCTTAATAAATAACCCACTTATTAAAACTTGTCAAAACCGAAATTAAAGTAACTAATGACAACCAGGAATAACTTTAAGTTAATTTTCCCATCTCCGCCTATAATCATGATCCTTTCCAGTATTTACTGGACACATACTTACACACACTTGAAGTACAGTTCTGTTCTATTTAACTTAAAGGTTACATTAGCATCAATGATAAGGTTGTAAATTAAAACATGTTTCCAGTTTTTTATGAACATTATGAACATGCATGACAAACAGTTTGTAACACTACTTTTTGTGCAAAAATGATGGGAATTATTTAATCTCGTTTGGTTAAGCAGAGAAGCGAGAAATAATGGCGCATGAACGAGAGATGAATCAAAAAGCAAGCTCACTCTGGAAAAAGACTTCACTGTTCTATTGAAATGAGACTTATTATGATAACCATTTTTTAAGATATCGTCAACCTGCAGAAAGCTCATTGTTCTGTTTTCTTTGTTATTCCTTAGCGCAATAATTATATTTCTGTTCGAGTCGAGTTCATAAGGACACTAGGTTACTTCTTTCAGTAAGTCACATTTATGAATGACTGTAATGTGGTCACTTTCTGAATAGATGAAAAATAACATTTATTAGAGTAAAATTATAAATATTATTCGGAGAGGAACCGGGGCCCAGAAACAAATTCAAATTCTATCTATATTTTTATCTACTTATACTCAAAATGTAATTAAAACAGTTTTTTTTAAACATCTGAATAAGGTACATTAGTTGGTTTCAAAACAGTTTCTAAAAAAATTTCAAAAAAATTTCTTAAAAAAATTTCAAAAGTCACAGTGCTTAAAAATAGCATTTGAGTAAAATAATAAACAAATATATGTTACTAAACAAGGTTATCAATATATGCTTTTACTCAGGATTATAATTAAGAAATAAAAGTATATCTTTATGAACAGTTATTTAACAGATAAGCTGCGACATACATGTTTAAAGTACGCATTCATGTATGTTAAATTTTGATGTCTGGAGAATAATAAAAAAGATGGCCTTACTTGGAGAAAAAGGTTGGAAATCCTCTCTCTATATTTTTTACTTATTGAATTCAAACATTTGAGCATACATGCTCAGCTAAAAAAGGAAAAGAAAATAAATACGTAAATAATTAAAAATAAAATGATAATAACATTAAAAATGTTTTCAAATTAATTTTTAGATTTTAAGATAGATTTCAATGTTCCATTTATTATTGAAGTTTTCGGATTGCTAACAGGCATAGCGTCTTTCTCATTTCAATTAACAAAGAGTGGTAAAAACTCTCCACTAATAAATGCGCAACCGATATACAGAAACATTGACTTATGCCTGATTTTCCTGCAACTTAATAATGCAGCTAATTTTTTTAAATGTATATTCCTTTAGAGAAACCCAATCAGTCGTTTCAAACGTACATTTAGGCTTCGCTTACATTTGGGAATGAGTTATCATTATTATAAAAATCTTAAAATCCACCCTTATTGATATTTAATAATTTAATACTCAACCGTTGAATTTAAAACTCAAAAAGTGTCCGAAAGAAGTAGACGTTGGGAATAGGCTTGCTGTATCGGAACTAGAAACACAATCCCCCTAAAACATGAATGCTAAAGATCTTTGAAAGTTTTTCATTAACATTGATACACCCTGTTAGTGTGATATGTGTAAGAAAAACTAATACATATACATTCTGAACGCCTGCGATAAGAGCAAAAATGGTAAGTTATTTTCACTCCATATCAAATTTAGACAGCAAGGTACGTTAGAAGGTGTTTAATATATCATTGAACTCAGGTTTAACCTGCTAGCTCTCATCCTTGAAACGCCGAAAAGATGAAGATTCATCTTCTGTGCCCGATTTTGCTTGCCAGATTGGATTTTTGAATCTTCGGGGAGTCCAGGGTTTTGCTCCCCGTTTCATCATTTTAATGATCAGAGTGAATAACTTAAACCTGGATGCAAGATTTAAAAACTAAAGAAGATTACTCACGTGTTTAGATTTTAAAAGAAGATAATTGCTTCTTCAATTACTTGGAAAAGCTAATGAAACTGCAGGAAAGGAAGAAACTGCAGTGACGGCCGATTTTAATGTACATTTAAAAAAAATTCTCTTCAAAGTAAATTATTTATCAGAAATAAGAACTCATAAATTTTAAATTCCTTTTAAAATCGAACAAACAAAGAACATTAAGACTAAGTTTTAGCGAAGGCGTGATGCATATTTTAACTTATGCTTGTTAAAAAGGGTAATTAATTGTACTTGCCAATCACATACAATCTTGCCTATCACATGCCATCTTGCCTATCACATGCAGGAATAAAATTTGAAATACACTAGGATTTTTATATTTGTCTTGCTATTTTGATACTCCTTTATCGAATTAAAATTGACATTCTCGGAAAAAGATCCACGAAGAGAGTCAGAAAATTAATATTAAAGCAAACTAATATCATAAAAAATATCATTCTAACTAAACAATCTGTTACTACGTCAAATTGGTATTTTGAATTATTCTGTCGCTGATCTCTTAATATTTGTGAAATAACTAAAATAAAACTAGAGTGTAATCAAAACGAATGTAATTTTTTTAATAAATTCTTTCCATTCATTGTTCTTGTATGATTGCAATGAAGTATAATGAACAACCAAAATCTTTGTCTGCAGTACTTAAATTTAAAGATAGACTTTCTTTTCCCCATAATTTTCGAATGACATTTTCATCGAAAAAGAAGACCAATTCAATTTAGGTACGAAAGCGTAGAAAGAGTCCCATCTCGACTTTTATCATTCACGCTTCGTCTCGCTGTTAGGAGTAAATAACAAGTTACAGTTCATAATAACAGTTTTCCTGTACATGTTTTGCGAGTAAGAGAAAGTGATTTTAAGACCAAAAATATTTTGCTTTTTGTCTGTGCTGAAAATGAAATTGGTAATTACAGTTTTAAATTGATTTTACAGGCCGAAAATAAAAAATCACGTTTCTAGCATAAGTATTTAGTAATTTAGAACAGAGGTCGTCATGCTACAAATAGTTTACAGTTAAATTAGTTCCTGTCCATAACCTTATATTTTGGAAAATGAGTGTGTGGGAAGTTCCAATCTCGTAGATTGTATGAGGTTGATAGATATTTCTATGTTTTAAAATAAATAATTTATAACAATGCATATATATTTGGTTTCTGTATAATAGAAATGATTTACAAAAAAAAAAAAAAATACTAGCAGATTCCATTCGTTATCATTAACAGAGGATATCAAACTCGTATCGAAATAAGCTAATTTACGGGACCCTTTTGCTTTTCGCGCACTATTACATATATTATACATGCATATAATGTTAAGTTAGGATCGAATGTAAGTTTCCACAACTTGTAAATGAAAATTCATAAATTAACAATTTAAGAAGAAAATACTATTTTACAGTGATAAATAAACGCTTGAAAAACGATGACAAGTAGCAATAGAACTCAGCATAAGGATTTCCATTTTTTTTCTCCCAAGGGTGGCCACTGGACTTTGCGGCCTTAAGCCACCACGGAGGTTCGATACATTGGCCACTTTATTATTAAGGCACCTAGTTTGAGACCAACGTTGCCCCCTATAAAGGGAAAGATGAATGAATAACTAATTCATGTCGGATTTATTGTGTCTGTGCACTAAATACTATAAAATCTAGAGTGGATAAGAATTTCCTAAATAAGAAATATTAGATTCGTAACAGTAAAAGCGATTAAAAATAAAAGCGAAAAGAAAAGGAAGGTAGAAGATCTGTTATTATATAAATGCTTAAAACATAAGAAAAATTAAACGTGAGAAAATATAAAAATAGGAATACAAACTCCGAAATCAAAGGCAGGTCAATAGATCGAGATCAGGAACATCGTTATTGACAGTCCTGCGCGTGAGTTAATATCTTGAAACGTGAGGTAGAGATTGAAAACATGGAACGGAATTCTTATGAAGTCCACACACATTCGTTTCAAACAGTACTATAGCAAAATGATATTGCTTTGCAATACTGAAACTGAATTAATACTTAAATATTGATATATTTCTAGTAATAGTTTTATACTGAGGAAACATTGAAAATATTTCTAACGTAGCACCAACATTGGAAAAAATATAGGGTAGTAATATTGGACCAATATTGATTGTAAAATAAAAAAATTTCAGTACTTACTCAATGTTAACTAAATGTCAATGTTGTATGTTTATATGGTAAATATTTTTGCCAAGTTATCACTATTAGTACAGTATTATGAACCCTTGTATCAGTAAGACATCTTTATTTTTAAAAATATATTATTTAGGTGCTTTTAAAAACTGTATTATGATGTCGTTGGACGACGGAGATTAAGGCGCTTTATAACATGCGTGAATCGTATAGTAGATGTAGACTGCGTTAGCAAAACCTGAGCTCGTCGCACTTTAAAAATAAAATCAGTAAAATATTTTAAATTTAGTTTTATTAGACCATATTAGAATCACTTTGACGGTGGCTTGTCGCATAGCGCGAATAAAAAACGGGACTCCTTGGGCCGATGCAAGTCAGTGTAAGAAAAGTCTGAGAGCAGAAGGCCAATCCGGCTTTAGAACTGAGCGCCAGAAGGGACGGTCGCCAAATTGAAAAGATGAAAGGAATCTTTAGCATGTTTACCAAGATTTAAATGTGTTTCACAAAGCGGTGAAAGG
The DNA here is from genome assembly GCA_038373885.1 of Cheiracanthium punctorium. Lineage (NCBI taxonomy): Eukaryota > Metazoa > Arthropoda > Arachnida > Araneae > Cheiracanthiidae > Cheiracanthium > Cheiracanthium punctorium. The sequence continues at coordinate 138,347 of JAWZYV010011893.1, forward strand.
TAAGGCAACTTTGTAACCATAGCAGTATTATTGAAACCCCGTGAGAACGGGAATCAAATTAATTCTAAGACAGGAGACGTCAGTTACATACATTGCAGAAGTTAAAACAAAACTAATTTAAGAAACAGTTAAATAGCGTTACGAGATGGAGTTTTAAAAATGAATAAGCGTATTAAATTTAGAATAGCTAAAGGAAAGTCAAAAGTAATTATAAATATGTGATGAACTATACGCATTCACACATATTAAATGATCTTTGTGTGTATATGAAATGTAAGCGGTCGGATTTATTTGAATTTAGTTTTCGAAATTCTGGGAACATTATGGATCATATCATTAAATAAATGGATCAGAATTGTAATCATTCAGTTATTGTTTTCAATAGAAAACTCATTCAGTTGTAAGTTTTTCGCACAAAAATGTACGCATAACTGTAATCTAGATTGAATTCCACATAAATAACAATAACAGTTTCACCCTTACTTAAAAGTCTTACAACAACACATATTACATATATAAATACACGTTTTGTCCTGCGTAGTCATCATTTCGTGTTTAAAAAGATTAAATGACATATCAGCCAGTACTTAACTGATACAAGATCAATTCAATAAAACTAGCAATGTATTTCGAAGGTTTGAATAAACAAAAGACTGTATTGAAGGATCTGGGTATTATTTACCTGTTATAAAAACTCCATTTAAACATCCTAGTTAAACAGTGAATAAGATAAATCTTGAAAAAAAAAAACCATAATGAATGAAAAGCAAATGAATTCTTTTCCAAACCATGAAATCATATCAGATAATCATACCCATTAGAGGTTAAAAGAAAAGTGCCGAAATAAGAATATTAATGGATTACAAAACAATGCAACAGGCCATTAAGTTGTAGAGCATATCATGTTCTATGAAACTTTTATTTCTCCTATTCGTTGAAATTTAGCAATCTTTTCCTATCCGATTGCTTTTTTTTTTGATTTTCCGGTCTGAAGCATACTTTTTGATGAGTAAAAATTTCTGTTTAGTGGACCTTTTCAATTTACTTTGACCTTTTATCTCTGACGGATAAAGAATTGAAGCATATTACCATCTCTTTGGGACACCCTGTTTAATTTTCTTTCTATAAATTATCAGCTTTTATAATAAGTAAGTGAGTTGTTGCATATTTCTTTTTCACTATTCTTTCTGTAGTAATTAATAAGCTATGGGATAAGAAAGCGTCTTGATACACTATTTTGGATTGTTTTGTCGCACTTCATTCTTGGCAAATATTTAGTAATAAGAGGTATATCATGTAAATTGGAAGTACCCGAGGTCGATTATTATTATTTATTTACAATTTATTTGCTACATTCATCAAAACTGTATATACTATATCGTTTTATAATTAGAAGAACGTTTTTTTCGACTGGATGATAAGAACCAGTTTCTTTTTTTCTTTGTGAATTCTTTCTTAAATTATGATTTTTCAGGATGTGACCTGAACAATTTCTCTCTACTAGCGAAAAATATCTTAAAAATAATTAATTCAATCTTAAGTTTTTAAAATTTTATTTAAAAAAAAAGAAATGAAAATCTGAAAACTCAGAGCTGTGCTCTGAATACCTTGCATTTGAATTTGCATTTAAATCAAAATTACAATTTAAAAAATACTTATAATCTTAGTTTTTGATGTATTCAAAGACATGCCAAGACAAAGGATTTTTACCTGAGTCTCAGGCTTTTTGATTTTATTTTGTGAATAAAGTTTTTTTTCTTTTACCAGTCCTTGAAAAAATTCATTTAAAAATCCTTTTTCAAAATGTTCTTCATAAAGCTTGCAAGATGATTTTTCATTTCTTTAAAATTGATCAGACAGCAACCTAAAAATATTTAATTATGAAAAATGTATACCAAATTGCTTTGAAAAATTTATATAAATGATTGATCATTTGTTTTTATGTAAAATGTATGTCGTTAAGTGCTGATTAAGACACTTTGATGCATTCACTTTTATCTTTTAGCTTAAAATACACAAGAAATTTGAATTAATAAACTAAGCTTTTATTAAGTGAGATATTTTTTCAATTTTAATTTTATTTGGTTTCATTACATTGTTTATTTGAATGGATGGACGCGAGACGAAAAATAGGCGTCTCGCAAAATGTGTCTCGTCTCACAAAATCCCTATATATCGTAATGTTAAAAATGTGTGTTTCGTCTCACAAAAAATCTATAAATTTCTTTCTCGTCTCGTAAAAAATCGTCCCGCGTCCATCCCTATTTATTTGATACGTGTTTTGGCTGACGTTTAATATTTTCTAATATTTTTGTTGGTATATTTTGAAATTAAATTTATTAGTATAATACAACTTAAATAACATGACTGTGCTATGTTAATACATTAGAGAGACAAACATGACATTTGAAAAAAAAGTTATTCTGTTTGTACTGAGTATATAGTATGCGTTACATGTTAAAAGTAGACGTATTAGAAATCTCAAGCTTTTTGACTTTGGAAACTTTTCACGTTTACATCTACTACTAGAAATGAAATACTTTTAAAATATTTTAATCAATAATTTTAAAGATTAAAAAATTTTACAATTGCCGTTAATTCACTAGTGACTAAGCATCAAACATCGGTAGTTGCAAAACTTTCACATAATATAATTACAAATAATTACAAATTTCTAACTACATGTCAACGAAATGATTATTATTATTACATATTTTTATTTATTTTCAGAAACGGTGTAACTTTAATTCACTTTTCACTAAAAAGTAATGCATTAAGACTGCTAAGGTTTTCTACTGAACAATAAATAAATATATATTTATATAAACAATCTTGATAATAAGCTCCAAAGAGAGAGACTTGAATGAATACTGTCAGTGAAAATATTTATCTTAAATGCTGTCAAGCATGAACGGAAAAAGAAAAGAAAGTTAAGTGATTAATTGAGTTTCATACTGTAGTTTTTCTTTTTCTCTGGATATTGACGGAGGACATCTGTAAATAGAATTGCCCTTCTTTCACGCTCTTCTCACCGAAAGGTATCCGGGTTTATACGAGCATAGTCTGGTTTATGCTGGGGGCATTCATTTCTTAAAGCGCTCATACATCATCTTTTATTTTTGAATGCGTATCTTCTAAGAGTTGAAGTTTTTGATGCATTAAAAAGTGCTTTCGCAATTTGACGAGTAATTCCATTCAGGATCATTATCATATGTGCAATATATACAAATCTAACTGATGTTTCATGGGTTACAGCATTTTTGAAAACAATTTAGGATGTTTCTTTTCGTTTTGGAGCAGTTGCAAAATTATATTTTGATTTACCAGATCTTCTTGTGTACAATTTCAACAATGGCTGTAACAGAATTAATACTTGCAACTTTTCTTACGCGAATGTTTACTTCACAGATTTCAACGTAGTTTCTTCTTAAAATCACTGGTGGTAATGATCGACCTTATACCAACACAGTCCCTACATCCGATTACGGGTCCTGGACCCAAGATCAGAGTCCCCCCCCCTCCCTTCCATTTTTACAGCCTCCTGCTATATTATTATTACATGGTTATATCTTACCATAGTCTTTTTAGAATGTGATTTAACCTGAAAATACAGGGTGTAATTGAAGAACTAAGTGGATGAATATGCTGAGTGACATTTTTATAAAATGGAGATTTCCGGGCAAAGAAAATCTTAACCCATTTATGCCTAGTGTCCCTTTTTTGGGACGGCATTTTCACTATTAGTCGAAAACGTTATTTATTTTTCCTAGCCTTTATTCATGAGTATTAATCCTCAACTCTACAAAATATTTTAACATGACCAAGTAGGATGTTGATATTTCGATTTTTATGCATAATGATATTAAAAGAAATCATCCCTTGTTCAAGAAGTTGACATCAGAAATTTATCTATTATTGTAGTTATCAGTAAAAATCGAAGAAAGTCGCAAAAATATCCAGGCACAAATGGGTTAAAGACTGCATTGACTATTGGACGTTCATTTGTTCTGCCAACCTTATTATAAGACGGTTTTCAGTAGACGAACAGGAAATAAATGAACTGGTGTAAAAAGACATTCAATTAATTTTACAGCTGATTATCTAAAAATTACTACATTGTCCCTCCAACCAGCTCTTCAATTATGGTAACTATTTTACAAATCCAAACTAAACTTCATTTATAGAATTATTTTATCTAAAAACTACCACAGCAAGTATATTTACTTAACACACTAAGATTAAAATAAAAGTAGCTAATAAAAACAAAAATTAGTATCTATGTGGGTCATAGACACTGGCTACAAAATAAGACTATTTAATAACAGTCTTCTGAGCTTTCTTCTGAATAAAATGATCAATGACGTTAGAAAAGTCAAGAGTCTTGGCCGATTCATTGTCAACTGCTAAAATTGCTGAGCGGTTAAGACGACTTTGACTTGTTGTGCTCCTCTGCAAAGTTTTGAAAATTCTTAGCAGACTACTGAAATACCTTTCAACCGAATACTCTGTTGCCGGAATAGTACAAAAAGTCTATTCGCAGCATACAAGCTCAAAAAACATTGTTTGAAAATTTGTATTATAAAAGGAGTTGAAATGCTTCATCGGGTCCTTTTCTAATTGGAAAACAGTACTACAGGGTAAATCTAAACTCTTGGGCAAAACTTTAAGGGGTGATAGAGCACACAATGAGGAATCGTAATCACATAGCAATCTGGGGTGAAAACGCAGTTTTAAATTACCCGATAATAATCACTTCTGGAAAAGAATTGAAGTGTCCGTCTAATTTCTTAACCAAGTTTCATAAACAATAGGCTCGTCACCGAAAATTTCATCCATGAAATAAAATAAACTTTTTAAACTATCCATTTTAGTCTTCTGTTTTCGGGGGAAAATACATTAGTTTCTGACGAACAATGGTCGGAAAGTGTACTGTTGTTTCGGTACTTTTATCCAAAGTGATTATTAACAGCTACACGAAGACGGCGTTGCAGACCCCACATTGCTATGTGATTCTGATTCCTTATTATGTGCCCTATCACCCCTTAACCCATTTGTGCCTGGATATTTTTGCGACTTTCTTCGATTTTTACTGATAACAGAAATAATAGATAAATTTCTGATGTCAACTTCTTGAACAAGGGATGATTTCTTTTAAAATCATTATGCATAAAAATCAAAATATCAACATCCTACATTGTCATGTTAAAATATTTTGTAGAGTTGAGGCTCGATACTCATGAATAAAGGCTAGGAAAAATAAATAACGTTTTCAACCAATAGCGAAAATGCCGTCCCAAAAAAGGGACACTAGGCATAAATGGGTTAAAGTTTTACCCAAGAGTTTAGATTCACCCTGTATAAATGCTCTTCATGTGTTCAGTTCGTCATTTTCTCGGTCTACGAAAGCCAAAACTGAAGAAAACAAATGAAAAATTTGTTCACAGCTTGAAAATCTTTTAACCCATTCGTGCCTGGATATTTTTGCGACTTTCTTCGATTTTTGCTAACACCAGAAGTAATTGATAAATTTCTGATGTCAACTTTTTGAACAAGGGATGATTTCATTTAAAATCGTTATGTATAAAAATTGAAATGTCAACATCCTACTTGCCATATTAAAATATTTTGTGGAATTGAGGTTCAATACTCGCAAATAAAGGCTAGGAAAAATAAATAACGTTTTCGAATGATAGCGATAATGCCGTCCCAAAAAAGGGACGCTAGGCATAAATGGGTTAAGCTGATCAATGCCGATAAGCAGTAGCAGGATATGAGTTTGTTGTTTTCACTTGTATCACTTTATTGGAGATCTGTTCTATTGTCCTGGGCTACATTTTGAACAAGCATTGGCGATTGAGTGCACCATCTAGCGGAAAACAAATTTTAAATCTGGGTCGCATTTAACGATTTGGCATTGACGGAACACTTGAATCACAAGGGGAAAAAAGCATGGATTGCATTTAGAAACGTTTGTGAACTCACACACACACACACACAAAATATGATTATGCCGCTCATGTCAATGAAAAATCACCCATATCTGAACATTTTTTTAAAATTTAGAATTAAAATAATCTTGTCTTACAATTAAACTTAAAAATATGTCGGAACAGGAGAAAAAAATTCAACAGGAAAGTAAGGAACAGGATACTTTTGGTGAAGTGTTTATGACATAAGTAGGGGAAAAAAAGACTGTAAGTGATTATGAAGATCTGGATGCATAATCTGACATTAAAGATGATGGATTTCAAGACCTTGAAACATTTTTTGAGCGATATTTTGGAAAACTTAACCATTTCAAACCATGAATTAAAGATATTGAACCGTTAACGTTCATCTAGTTGCGACATTGGAGAGGGGAACGTATTATGTTTATCTCTGTAAGGTAGATGTAGTTTTGGAAAAAAATATTGGAGCAAACAGGCCTCAAAAGTACTGACAATGTAAAAAAAAAATTGTTCGTTTGAAAAATAGCAAATTTTTCAACATGTAAACTCAAGTAAAAGCAATTCAATATTCTCCGATGTGTTCCAGTGAAGGTCATAAAAATATTCACAAGTATGATTGTATAACGCTAAGGAGATTTAACTTATTTGCTTATATCTCTTAATTTTTTTTAGTATATTAGCTGATACAAACTTTTAAAGATTGTTTTCTAATCCAAACGTAGCAACAAACACTATCTGTAAATTTCAAGGTCCTGTAAACGCGAAGGGGATGTAATTATTTAGTTTATTGAATTTCACTTTTTGCTTTATTCAATGTTGAAAATTTGGTGTCTGTTTTAGTCGGAACTCAACAATAAACACTTTTTGAACAAAATATGGGCTGTTCTGACCTTCCTTGGGGACTTTCAAAGGGGTCCTAACCCGTATTCACGCGAAGTTTCGGAGAAAACCTCGGAAAACTCCGAACGGTTAGGTCGACGGACGCGACCTGGTTTTGAACCAGGCTCCTTCCGTCTCCCAGTTGAGAGCGCAAACGCGCTCGACCACTGGGGGGGGGGGGTCTTGTGTTTTGTATGTAACAGTGGTAATAGCAGATAAATAGAACGAAAGATTAATAAAAGGTTAAATACAACGAAAAACTCGCGATTTCACATCTACATTTATTGTTAAAAATTAAAAAGCAGAAAATGGAGGAGTTTTAAGAAGAATGCTTATAATATCACATGCTCTGCAAAGTCAAGTTGTAATAACGAGGCTAGCGAAAAATTAACAGTCAAAATAGTGATTCACGATTTTCGCGTCTTTTTTTCCCATCAGTTTTTCGAATTGTCTCCAGTAAAAAACTACCCGCACCCCCTCTCAAGATGTTTACATACATATTTTATAAACATTCGGCTTCAGAAAGCAATATCATTTAGGGCTATTCCAAATTTATGTAACTTTTTTTCTGCCGAATACATCTTCATGAATTTGAGAAACAAATATAACAGATGTTAAGACTTTTGCAAAATTCTCCAGCAAACGTAAGTAATGGAGGCCTGTAAAAAGCTGTTTGCCGGTAGGACAAATAAAATTACATTACATTCCTCTTCTTCGCGTGCATCTTCTGATTAGAAATTCATAGCATGTGCTCGAAAAGCAGTCTGAGGGGATGGAAAGCCGGTTTTTCTTCCATATATGTAAGCTAGCCCGATGCTGATACTTATTTCCAGAGGACTATTATTTCTAATCTCGTTCAGAAACTTCGTGTTTTTGTTTTTTTGCACTTATGTTTCTATCACTCATAAAATAACAATTGATTCAAGTTATGTGTCTGATTTTTTTAGATTCTTCGCCAGTCTGAAATGAAAAACAATATTAAAAATCTGTGCTTTCAAATACTTTTCTATTTCCATGTAGTTGGAGGGGATACATTATTGAAAAAAAAAATCGGCGTCAAAGCTTGCTTCTGCTTTTTTCTTTCTTTTTTTTTACTTTAGAGGAATGTCTGCATTTTACCTATTCAGGGTCAGGCAGGGTAATTGCAGATTACGTTTGTTTCATTTTCTGTTCCCCATTTTCGTTTCAAAATCAAATAGAAAGACGTTGCCTATCCTTCTACATTACTTGTTTACCTTTATTTTTTAATATTTTATAGAAGAAATGTTTACAGAAAATTTTCATCTGTTTTTTTTTCATCTGTTTCCATTTACCCTGCATTTTTACTGTTATCTCTGAAACAAAGGGATGACTCTCAACCACGATTTCTCACCCTCTCTAGATTATTAGACTGGACCCATAAGAATATGAGTTTTTGTCATGGCAGTTGATGAAATACCGTGATATTTTGACCTTTCTAGGTCCTTATTTACAACTACCCCATACTTTCTAATTTATTTAAAATATGATTAAATACTTTTTATAAATAGACTGATTATGTAATAAAGTCGGCCTATATCCCTCGCGTAGAAAACTGCCCGTAACACTGCACCAATAACAACACCCCACCACAAAACACAAGAGCTATCAACGCTTTTTCTGTGTTTGTTTCCCCGCGGAAATACATTTTTATCTGTTGATCGTCCAAGTAAAATTATAAGTGAAAGATGATTGATTAATATAAAGTAAGGTCACTGTTTAACATCCGTTTATTTTCTGGTACAAATGTGAATGAACTGGAGTGAATAGTTGTCTGAATGCAAAAGTTTTACCTGTAAATTAAAAAAAGTAGATAATTTAACGAAATAAACGTCCTTTTTTTGAGTTTTGAACAATGGCTTGGCTTCTTAGATGAAGTTTTATGTCGGTCATTTCCTTCCAATAAACTAACATTTGAAAGTACACCGTAAAATTTTTGTTTATTCGAATTTAAAAAGAAAGCCTTATTATAAAAAGACATTTAATTTACACCCTTCTTCCGCGCAGATGAACATTAAAAGAAAATGCATGCTGCAGAAAATGAAACTCTCTCTAATTGGTTAACGCGTTAACTGCAGCGTTCTAGCTCACACAATGAAACTTCCCATATAAATAATATTTCGCAGGTGAAACCCTAGTAGTACAACTAGTTCAAAAAATTTCAAATTACGTTGGAAATACGTTTTATGACGTTAAAAAACGTGTTTTAAACGTCTTAGTTACGGCACAGTTAGTTGGACTAATTGTGCTAATAGGGAACGGGTGAGCAGATTCCAATCAACTTTGACACTGGACTCTCTACAAGATGCGCAGAAGGATTTTGAAAACTATCTATTAGGTAATGCTTTGCATGGAAAACTAGCTTGAATTCCGCTCAAGAAATGACCCACAGCAGTAATAAATATTTTGTAACATTTGTCAATTTGATTGTTAAATTTGCTTTTGTTTCGTACATCTAGCGATCATTTGTTTCAAAAAAATTCCTTGCGCGCATCTCGTATCCAATCCATTTGCCAAAGTGGGTGATAATCTGTTCCTTCGTTTTGAGCTACAGAATGCTCCCTTCATACAACAATTTTAATCAACCATCCAGAATATATCTGGGAATTGGTGAGATGTTGCCACACAGAAGGATGTTTTGCTTAGTGGAGTCAAAGTTTCAAATGATAAGATAATGAAAAAATGCTCTTCAATCTTTAATAGTTTGAATAGAATTAATAATTCATTTCTAAGTATGGACATGATTGAGAAACTTAAATAAAGTCATGGAGTCGTGGCATGTTCCCTCATATATACTGTGGGAGATGCCAGTGCGGCACGGTTTTCTCTAGGTTAGTATGTATTATTTTACTAATATATTACAGACTAGCTGCGTACCCGTTCTCCGCACGGTAGGGAACGAAACATCTATAATTCGAATTGATTGCAGTGATTTGGAATCTAAAAATAAAGCAAAATGATTTGACTCTTGGCGTAGAGTTACTCATTAGTTATTCGTAAAGTTAGTATAAGTACTGACCTGAGACCATTGTTAATATTATGACACAAAAACTATATCGGTGTCATTTGCAATCAGAAAAAGAAAAGCATGACGGTTTGCAGAGAAAATTCCTAACTTTAAAAATATCTCATTTCTACATGATACTCTTTTTTAGATTTAAGTTATATATACCACCTTAGATACTAAATGATGTGGAGAACCGTTTTATTTTATAGTTTAATAGTTGTGTACCCGCTCTTCGCAAGGGAAGAAGAGAACATTTTCCCAAAATGTGACCATAACTACTTGTGACAAAACAGAATCTGAAAGAAAAAAAAAAAGTTCTGTTAGTCTTTTCTGTTGAAATTACCGTGGGATATATTAACGCAACGTAGAATTACTTAATGTTATTTAGCTGTGATGTAAGGTGGTTGTTGAAAAAGGAATAGAACACTTAGTTTCACGAAATATTTATTAATGCGGTATATTGTGCTTTGATCAATATTGCCCTAGCGTATCTACTAACTATTACTTATACTATCTTTTACTGATACCAATACAATATATTTTCGTTTTTCAATCGTTAATGTTTAATTTAAAGAAACGGCTCAGATATTTGCCACGAATGTAGTCTTTTATTCTTTGGTGACTTTTATAATTTACGCGTTAGTATAAACGATAATCATTTCACTTTATGGTTTGCACTAAAACAGCTTTCCATACATTTGCTTGCATAATTCTTGTCAGATTGGCGTATTTAGGACCAGGTCCCTATTATCTCACGGGCAAATCGCGAATTTGCCCAGTGCCCCAGGCTCGAAGTGGCCCCCAATTTGAAATGTTAATCTGAAATATTCTTTTTTATAACAAAATTTTATGAAAAATAAAACAAATTTCATAGATGGAGGCCCCCAAATTCATCAATGCCCGGTGTCCCTGTTTGTCATAATCAGGCCCTGTTTAGCACCGCAAAATATTTCTTGTGATTCGAAAGCGTGTCCCGTTTAGAATCTCAATTGAAAATAATGCTGGATAATGCACTGGTGAAAAAACAGCATTCAATTCTTTTTCTGGCAACGTAAAATAAAATATGGAATTATTTCATGCGTTGCGTATGTTTTGCTTGTGAATCCGTTTTCTGATTGAGTTTCGAAAGGGGTTTTTAACTCGTGACACCAAAATCACGCACTTTTCACATGCAAAAAAGTAATTTTATTTATTTTTTTCAACTGGCAATTTTAATCATTGTTACTGTATCCAGGACAACCAAGCCGCAAGATATCAAACCGAAATTTGTAAGCAGCTGCTATTGAAATGAAAATCCTTCTTTACTTAAAAATTCGTAAAAATTTTCCTAATTTATATTTCCTCCGTTCTTCTTTTAAAAGTGTGCGAATTGTGTGCTCCGTCTTTTGCCGAAATATAAAAAAGTTATGACAGATATAATTCAAGATGAAGCAGTTTTAAAAATATTTTACGAAAGTTAGCGTCAAATTTAATTTTATTTGAAAAATTCCCAAACATCTGCAAATTATGTTACACAGTCCGAACAAACAGTTTTTAAAAGAAAATTTTCTCCTCTATACGATGATGTAAATATCGTTTTCTTGCGAGTGCAATTACCGGCATTATTATGTTTTACGCAAGAAAAATCGCTAAAAATCGGACAAAACATGAAATAAAACATTTTCTAATTCGAATTTCGAAAAAATCACTCCGAGGTGTGTCGAGACCCGTCTTGGAGAATTTCCGTACAAAATTTGATAGGTCTACGATCACCCGTTTCGGAGCTACGCGAGACAGACAGACAGACAAACGGAGAGTTTACACATTGCTTTATTTATATTGATAGATAGATTACTTAGAACGTTTCCAAAAATAAACAACTCAGCATAGAGCGAAATCTTCGCTCTTACACGTCTTAACGCCGTCTGTGCCGTACTGAGAGAGCAGTAGGTGCACCTGAACCTATACTGGCGCTGTGGTTGTTGGCCGCGTAGAATATCAATCCCACAATACGAGGGAGATGCTGTGGCGTGAATTTCGCACGGTAGTCGCGATCAGTGGCGGCTCGTGACCTGCTTCAGTGGTGGGGCCCGAAAAAAGTAGTGCCAGTTCAAATCGGGAAAATACATATACATATATGTATATGGAGGCGGATCGTTACCCATTTCAGTGGAGGGGGCTTTTTTTTTAAGCTCTAAAAGGTAAAACATATGAATCGCTTTTGTAAGCAGTGTGAATACATAAAAACTTTCGAATAACTAGTTATGAAAGTCGTACTGATTTCTCCTTTAAGTTTTCGTTTAAAGACGTTTTCGTTTAAGTAAATTTATTCTGCACCAAAAAACCTTTTCCTCAATTTTTCTTTCTCAAATAGGTACAATATCAAAATTTAATTTTTTTAAATACAATATCAAAAAATCTGGAGTGACTCCACTCGACTTTCCGAACACTTACGATTAAGATCATTACCAAGCATTTAAATAAATTTTAATAGATGAATAATTCAAACATATATATATATATATAGCTCAATCGAATGCGCCGTTTAAACGCTAGCTTACTTTCAAGAATTTCTCCCCATAGGCCATAATGTAAAAGAAATCTCTTTCGTATCCTTGTAGAAAAACTAGAAGTCCTATTCACATCCAAATCAATACCGGTCTTGTGATGGTGGTTTATAACTTGTATACCCAATTTGAGCTCAATCGAATGAATCGTTTAAATGCTAGCGCAATTTCAAGAATTTTCCCCCATAGGCCATAATGTAAAAGAAATCTTTGTCGTAGCCCTGTAGGAAAACTATAAGTTTTATACACACCAAAATCAATACCGGTCTTACGACGGTGGTTTATAACATATATACCCAATTTGAGTTCAATCGAATGCCCCGTTCAGGATCTATCGTGTTCACTCACATACACACAAACACACACACACACATACTAGGGTGTATCGAAAAAAACCTTTTTTTCGAAATTCGTTTGTCCTTAGTGTTATTTTTTGGCCAAATTGGCTCAATAAGAAGTGTACCAAATTTCAACTCGATCGGTTAGTATCTTCAGGTGCCGCTTTTGACTTAAAGTTTGAAAAAAAATGAAAAAAAAGCAACTTTTTGTAAAAAAAATGTTAAATATAATTTTTTCGAAAATTTGGGAATCCTGGGAATAAAGTTTACCTAAATTGACTCAATAATAAGTGAAAAAAAATTCATCTTGATCGATCGATATGTTCAGTTGCCGTCATGAGCTTAAAAATTGAAAAAAATTGGAAAAAAAAGGGGGAATTACGCTGGCACTCTGTAGAGACATTTCATTTCTTTAATAGAAATATTTTGTATGTACATCAAGTCTCAATAACGTAAATAGCATAAGACGTATGTTTTGCAGCTCTTTGTCTATTTTTGAAATTTTTTTAATTTTTAATTTTTTTTAAAAAGCCCAGAACTCACAACGTGGAGGTGGCTGCATTTCGAGTTCCGCTCACCCTCCCGACCATTCATATTTTGATTTTATGTGTTCTATCTAAACAAATTTTTGATTGACATTTAGGAATAGTTTTGTACTCTGCCTTAGAGGATAACTTTGTAATATGCCTGCGAGTTTTTAATGTTGCTAATATAAACTTGTGGCGCTCCTCTTTGCCACACACGGACGCTGCCGCATCCGTTACAAGTTTCACATTTCTTTCGACTGCTTGTGTGTGAGCGGGAAAACATGTAATATCATCTTTCGGATAAGAGGCTGATTTTATATTATCCTGCATTTCTTTTAGGCTTAAATGTTGTGTAAGTGGCGGTTCAGTTAACTTGCATTTGCACCAGTCAATCATGTCGACGTAGTTGCCAGCATCTACATTAATATCCGGCACAATGAATTCCCGAATGGCATTAGAAGATGAAGAGGTCTCAGCTTTTAGAATTCGTTTCCGACCCCCTTGTGTCTGCGTTGTTTTCAAAAATCATTGAGAGAAGATTTTCAGGGTGGGCAAGCCATGAATTTCTCTGTAAGACAGGATCAATTATTGTCATGTATTTGATTTCCATGCAGCGGGAATCAGACAAAAGTTTTCGCAAATGTCCACCGCCTTCAACGCACGATGGATTTTTCTGATATTAAACCAAATAGGAGCATATACATTCATAATGTATTAGACGAATGCTTGAAGTGTTTCTGTAGGATCACTCATAGAAATGTATAAACGTAATATTCTATTTGCAGCTGTTAACCATCTTGCGTGATGTAACTTACCAGGATGCTTTTCTGCCAATCTAGCATCACAATCAACAGTCGAAACTGCCTTACAGATACATAGAAGATAGGTTTGATCGGATGATAGATTGTCGTTCACTATATCTTCAGTCCAAGTCACTGCCACAGGTTGAAATCGTTGTACTGGCATATCCACACAGTTTTTTAACGCCATTCGAATTGGTCCTGAACGTAGAAGGTCCTGTGCTTCTCCCGTCAATTTCTTTAATGATGGGCCGCAAGGGAAGTTCGTTTGTGTGCAAAAGACAAACAAATCTTTGAAGTGGCTTTTTAAGATAGATCTCTAGCTGAGCCATTGCTCCGTTCTTTCGTCCTGTATTAATTGCCATACCATCACAGCCTATTACTACGACTTCTGAAGTATCAATTTTTTTCTTCTAAAAGAAAATCTCGGATAACTTCGGCAATGCTGTTTCCTCTTCCAGATTTGGGAGTCAGATGATTCATGTATGTTGATCCTGGTTTAGCTACAACAACAACATGCTCCTCCTTCACAAGAGTACAATAACAGTTATCGTTCTTTTTCTGAATTATCAATGTTTCATCTTGTCTTCCGTCAAAATAAAGTCCTTTCACCTTACGGGACCTGAGTCCTGATGCAGCCTCCTTTACGACGGTTTTGCCTGACTTTTTTTCTCTCTAACAACTTTATTTGGGTCAATCAATTTCTCTTTGTTATCAGCTGTAACAAGACCTACGTCTTCTAAAAGAGATGAAGCTAAAAGAGCTGTTTCCCGATTAGAAATGCGAGTCCTGTAAACTGCACTGGCAAAGTTAGCAAGCTTAATTTTTTCTTTCAATTTTTCTAGATTTTCAGAAGGATTGAACTCTTTGTCTGAATCAGAATCTATCTCGGTTTCACTTTCACTTTCATTTATAAGCACTTCAGATGAAGAAATTGAAACAGTCTTATTTAGCTTCCAATAAACATCCTTCTTTCCGGTAACAGACTCACAGCTCAGATTCTGTACTATAGTACGCTGTTTTTTCATCCATGAGATACTTTCTTTATAAGAACGCGGTGATGCAGTTTTTAAGATATGTTGCTATACATTTATGAAATTATTCTAGTAATATAGAATTCAATGTTCGTATTATATTATTATTATTATTATTATTATTATTATTCTTAATTTACGTCAATCAGACATGATGCAACAGCAAACTTTCATGGCCAAGAGTAAAAGACGTTTCTTTAATTTTTACAGAAATTCCCCTTTTTTCGACTTTCTTTCAAACTTTAAGCTCATTTCCGCAACTGAACAAATTGATCGATCGATCTGAAAAATTTTTAAACTATTATTGAGTCAATTAAGGTAAACTTTATACCCTGGATTCCCAAATTTTCGAAAAAAATATATTTTAATTTTTTTCCAAAAAGTTGCTTTTTTCATTTTTTTTTTCAAACTTTAAGTCAAAAGGGGCACCTGAAGATATTAACCGATCGAGTTGAAATTTGGTACACTTCTTATTGAGCCAATTTGTCCAAAGAAATAGCACTAAGGACAAACGAATTTCGAATAAAAGGTTTTTTCGATACACCCTAATACATACATCTCGTAAAAATAGCATAAATGAATTCAGAAGACCTCAAAACGTGTAAATACACCAAAATCTCGAATTCGATTTTTTTCATGATTACAATACTTTCCTTACATGGTACATGTTCGGAAAGTAAAAAGTATGATTTTCTTGAATACAATATTAAATTTCACAATTGCATGTGTACATGTTGAAAAACGAATTGGTCCATAATGTTTCACCTCCAAATAGCAAACAATAAAAACGAAAAAATAGAAATTTTTGCTTCACCTACTGAAAGCCATGGAGCTTTACTGCACCATTCTAGTTGAAATGATCATGTCCTTTTGCCATCTTTTTGTCTAAAGACAAAATTTTTTGGTTGATAGAGTCTCAAGCGTTTTATTTCAAGCTTTTCTGCTATGTTTAATCTGCTGAAAGGAACTTGTAATAAACTGTCAACGAATTCATAGTCGTTAAATATATTTATAATTTGACAAAATATTTTAATCTACGACCATTTCTCACTCAATTAATACTTTCAAACTATATTTGAAACCTAAAAATAGTCTGTCTGTTCAAATCAAGTCTGTTTTAAGTGAGATAAATAAAAATTCCTAAATCTTTAAGATATCAGCAATAAGAACAAAAATCAAAATCAGCACCGTTTTTTCGACCAAAGAACAAAACTCGCCAAATAGAGCTGTTTCCATGGAAACACTTTTATTTCTCCTATCGGGCCAATGCTTAGGGGCCCTAAATTGGTGCTAAATTAACTGTGCTTTCGCATTCTTTTTTGTGATAACCAGCCAAATATGGTAATCTTTTGGGAAATGATCAATGGTACTAACACTACTCTGCTGTGCTTGGCGCAAATATATTAGGGCTGCATTTCTCCGGCCCCAGAGTGCTTCAATGGGGAAGACATTGGAGATGCCGCGTCGCTGCCGTAGAATTTGAATGATGGCTCGCTTTACATAATTGGATTAAGGGACAAAGCTGGTGTAAAAAATGTTCCTTTAAATATTCCTTTTATCCATATTAAATCAAAATAAAATAAAATACATGCAGGTGGGCCAATATCAGGTGGGGCCAGGCCCCTCTGGCCCCTAATGACGAGCCGCCACTGGTCGCGATCGTTTCAATAGCTAATACTGTTGCAACCGCAAAGCCAACACTGCCTATGAAAAGAGGAACATCCACAGAAAAGAAGAGGTATGGGTCACCTCTCCAGCTCAGCAGTGATTCTGGAGTGTAGAAGCTCAATGTCGTGAAGAGCTCGAGGCAGCCGTTGTATTTTTTTTAATTTTTGTTTTTTGACTTCAAGCCTGTTGGTGTCTGCGAAAAGCACAAGCATTACTTTTATCAACTAATTATGTTTTTAAAGTTCTATTTTGATTGTTACTAATAAAGTTTTTATTTCTTATATTGTTGTTTTAAGTTTAATTAGTAACGTCAAATATGAGCAACAGAGAATATGCCTTATGATATTAAGCACTTGTGCACAATCGTAGGGATGCTTAAACAATCTTTACAAATGTGACCTTTGGATCTTGCCTTGAAAAAATTCTACAGTCGTCTGGAGTGTGGATTTACAGTAATGTGGTCCGTGTGTCTTCAGTGGTGATAGTGCATTTCGCCGCTCCATTGTTCTCATAAAAGAATTTCAAGAGTGTGATAATTGCAAGCGTAAAAATTCAAGAATTTCAATAGTGTTGAACCATCGCGTTAAGTCGAGTTTACTGACTGTGTAAAGGTATGAGAATTTAGCATGATCTTATTTTGGAACCGTCATCTCTTGTTAAGTTGTATCGGTGTAGTGCTTATAACATATTGTCAGAGGGTAACACAAGAACTGTTATTGATTTTAAAATGTTATACAGAATAACTCCGGGAATGTTCGAAATAGGTAGAGTCGTGTCACGTTGACACAACGTGCATATTTCTTAATGAAAAATTATTAATACAAATCCTAAGTAATATTGTCTAAATTTAAACTAATAATCTATTCTAAATTTAATTTAAAAGTTTTTAACAATAACTAATTAAAGTTATTGTTTTTTAAAGCTTTCAATTTTCCTCTTAGCCTTCTCAATTACAGCGCATTAACGTACTTCTAAAGCATTTCCCTCTTATCAGCTGCTTTGAAATAAAATAACAGTTGACGCCAGGTTTTCTCCTGCTAAAAGAATAATAATAACAACACTTCTTCCTCGCATATGTCTTTGCTCTAGCTGAAGCAGATGTGTTTGCGGTTTTTCTCTGCTGCGCGGCGTATCGTGAAACACCTGCTAAGATTGTTCGGGAAAGATCGAGCTCCCTTTTCTATAGGAATATGTCTAACGGTATTTTTAGCAGTTAGGGAATTGTTTTCGGTGGGGCAAGCCGCTCACTTCACGTGAGGAGGATTTGCCCGCCGACACGCAATTTATACCGTAATGGCATCAGCGCTGTATTTTTTATAAGATGCTTCCCCAAGCTCCAATGTGCTCGTGTATAATGTATTTTTAACAGCGTAGTTAAACCGGAATTATTGTAAAAGTCTAATATTTTTAGTAATAGTATGTGACTGCTTTGTGACATCGACTGAAATCTAATAAAATACATGCAGCATCTCCATCGTGTGTTCTGTGCTTCCTCAAGAGTATGATCTTCATAATGCTTTTTTTCTTAGTGTTTCTAAGTTTTCTGTGCTTCCGTCCGGTAAAATATGAAAACGACAAGCGCTAGGAAGATGTGTGTTTTTCCACAACGTGATTATGGAGGTCATGGATTATTAGGGTGCATATTTCTCTTGTGAACCTACGTTCGTACATTTGTTACCTAATCTGATTTCCCGGCGTTCTTATGAAATCGGATTTAGTTCTCTCTCATTCGAAGTGAAATAATTACGATGTCGATTAAACTAAAATCTTTTCAGCTACGCTGCATTCACAGGTAATTCTTAATTCTTTCTACGGAGCTCGATGCCTTTTATTTTTTATTCAACAACTCAATGTTGGTTCTCTTCGAATTTCTCCATAATAAGTGACAACAATTTATACCAACCTACCTTCGTCTCTTTACGATCATCGGCCTACTTCTCCAGTATATAATTGAAGTGAGCGGCTTGCCCCACCGAAAACAACTCCCTAACTGCTAAAAAAATCGTTAGACATATTCCTATAGAAAAGGGTGCTCGATCTTTCTCGGACAATCTTAGCAGGTGTTTTACGATATGCCGCGCAGAAGAGAAAAACCGCAAACACATCTGCTTCAGCTAGAGCAAAGACATATGCGAAGAAGAGGTGTTGTTATTACTATTCTTTTAGCAGGAGAAAAACTGGCGTCAACTGTTATTTTATTTCAAAGCAGCTGATAAGAGGGAAATGCTTTAGAAGTACGTTAATGCGCTGTAAATGAGAAGGCTAAGAGGAAAATTGAAAGCTTTAAAAAACAGTTATTGTTAAAAACTTTTAAATTAAATTTAGAATAGATTATTAGTTTAAATTTAGACAATATTAATTAGGATTTGTATTAATAATTTGTTATTAAAAAATATGCACGTTATGTCAACGTGACAAGTCGCGTTTAAAGATCTTCCCTATCTGGTAGAGAATCCCTGAACTCAGTTTTTTTCAATTGGAAACCCAATTTATTATTACTGGTAGAACTTCAGCGTGAACAAAAGTATTGTTCACGTCATTTCATAGTATTGATGTGGTGTTGGATTGTGATATTTTAATTACACTTAGTGATATAATCTGATCCCCACCTATAGATGCACTTTATGAGTGCTTAAAAAAATGGATAACTACACTGCCGATTCAGAGCAGACTCTCTTAAAATTAGCTGATGCAAGATTTGCGACTTGGTGGTAAAAACCATCTCAGCTACTAATGCAAATGAAGGCACTCTCCCAAAATCAAGTAGACAATGAACTTCTAAAAACAATATTTTTAACACCTTGCCAGTTTCCATACAACAGATTTTGTCTGTTTTTTAAGTAGATGGCCTAGCTTTAATGGCAGATAAAATAGCCGAGGTTACAGAAAGTACGGTGGTGGTGAGTTCAGTTTCAATCATTTTACCCTTTTCGGATGTTATAAGGGATCTGGAAAAAAAAAATTGACGAGATTTCGAAAAGCTTGAATAGTTTGACACGTCGAAACACCTGTAGTGGTTGAAATACGAATTCTCCATCTCGTTCCCGATCCCCTTTCCACAAAAATGCTAGTTTCTGCTGGTATCATAGACACTTTGCAGAAAAGGAAATAAATGGGTTAACTGATCGGCGCATCAAAATTAGCGGCAACTCATGCTTGTCAGTAATTTAGTTGCTTATACATTTATGAACGTAAAACTGAAATCAGTTTTTTGATATACACCCCAAACAACAATTTATTGCTGGCCAATCTTTGGCCTAACATATCTCACCGGTGCCTTTGACGGGAAGCCACCCTCGTCGGCGATATGGAAGAATCATTGGAGGAGTCCGACGGCTTCGCTTTGGCCAATCTTTGGAGTCTCTTCTCTCCCAATGTATTTTTCGGCGCTTTGCCAATGGATATGATCGTCGGACAAACATATGCCAATGACTTTCATCATTGGTAGATTATATACCAGTATTTATGATCGTCGGTCGACCAGTTGCCAAATAATTACTATCGACGGTCGACTAACTACCAAACGGTTATTATCGACGGTCAACAAATCGTTAAATGTTAGCCCAAGCCATTCGTCGTTATACCTTCATTTGTGTTGTTATGTATAATTTGTTTGTTAAAGGTTATTCAAGGTTTCTTTTTGGATGGACAGTCTGAGTTATTTGATAAATAATGGTACTTACATATTTTTTTAATTGTCCTGTAATAATAAGTACTACTGCTAGAAGGCAGGGAGGCAGGTAAAATATCAGGTTACACACATGGATTCAATACCTAAGTCCTCCGGAAATATATTTCTGCCGCTTTCGCCGGCCATCTTCAGTCCAGCTCATTCCTCTGCGGGAATGGCGTCGTATTCTGTTGCTCCTTTTTCTCCCCACGAATCTTCCGTCTTAAGACGTCACTCCATACTCCATCGATGTTCGCATGAGTCATGTCGTTAATGTTTCCCTCTGTAGTTACCATTTCTAACGATTCGCGGATATATATATATACGATTTATTATTGAAACTAGTCATTTCTTAGAGCCGACCGAATTGTATGGTGGATACTTCGGTTCCGGGTTCAACTCCCGGCGGCCGGGGTTCTATCTCCAACTGAGCGTGGCTGTCACTCTGTCCGTCCCTTCATAGGGGGTAACGCTGGCCACCCACTGGCTGCCCCCATAATAAAATGACCACATCTTCGGGCAGGACAATGCCTAATCGGCAAGTTCCCGCCCTTAAAAAAAGCTATTTTTTGGATTCCCTAGAATTCTATTGTAATTGATCTATTTAAAGCTAAGTGGGATAAAGCGGTGCTCTGTTTATTAAATTTAATATCGTTAATATGTTCGGTTTTACGGTCTTTGATTTTCCTTCCATGAAGTCATAGGATGTACAGTTAAAACTTGTAAAACAGGATAAGACCTATAAAAAAAGGCCCGGTTTTGGCTTGTATATTAAAAGATTAAAAGGAAATACGGAGGATATTCCATAGTTACACACATAGATTCAATACCTAAGTCCTCCGGAAATATATTGCTGCAGCTTTCCCACGGCCATCTTCAGTCCAGCTCATTCCTCTGCGGGAATGGCGTCGTATTCTGTTGCTCCTTTTTCTCCCCACGGATCTTCCGCCGTATGACGTCACTCCATACTCCATTGATGTTCGCGTGCGTCATGTCGTTAATGCTGCAGTTACAATTTCTAACAATTCAAGGATATATACATATGATTTATTATTGAAATTACCCAGACAGCACAGCAAACTTGCATCAAACTTGCAGCAAGCTTGATTTATCAAGTCAATAAACTTGAATTAAATTTGAAATTTGCAAGCGTGTAAGCTTAATGCAAGCTTGAATCAAGTGTTCTAGTTTACACTTGCCCAGCTTGCATTAAGCTTGACACAGCAAGCAATGACAAGCAATGACAATGACAATGTAAGCTTGACAATCAAGCTTGACATAGCAAGCTTAATTTCAAGCTTAAAAAATTTTTCTAAATGCACGGGGCGACCGTCGGCGAACTCGCCCCACATGCTTTATTTTTCCCCCTCTATGCTGAAATTTTAAGTTATTTTAATCTGTTTCCATGAAACGTCAGCGGCTGGGTTCAATCTCGGGAAGTATGGGCTGAGAGGTCAGCGTGCTAACCGTTCCACCAATAAACCTCGGGCAGCTATGACTAAAGTTTGAAGTGACTGTTGTCACGCCGTTTTCCGGCCAGATCGATCAGTATGGGCGATGCTGATAAGTTTCTTTTATTTTTCCATGGGATGAATTAAAATTTAAATAATGTTATGTGTGATTTATAGACTCTACTAATAGGGAAATAAGCATAATATAAACTTAAAAGCAGGACACGTTTTAAAACTTTCAATATAGCGACACTCATGTTGAGCAATACTGCTGGCCAAAATCGAGACAAACGACTGATTAATTATTTTGTGGAGGCCGGATTGCGCCTCATTCTACCACCCATAAAGTGAAGTATATTAACTAACTAAATTGTGTTAATTATATTAAAATTTATTTTTAGGGCTAATTAATTAGTTAATGGAGTTACTAATGTTAATTAGATGTAAATAAAACTAAAACTTCCCTCGTATTGCACTTCAGAAGGGCTTATCCCATTCATTCCTTCCCCTTGCGTGTTCTAATGTCCAGGTTTTGTGCGATAATAAAATAAAACACAACTTTTACGAACTTTTCTTTACTGAGCAAATTTGAGAAACGCTAGACAGTTAATGTTCATTCTCTTTCACAGATGGCGCCATCAACGCACGCTTTCGAAAGGGAAAATAAAGCTGTATTCCAGCTTGACAATTCAACTTGACTCCTGCAAGCTTAAATTGAATTGAACTGTCAAGCTTGTATTAATACGTCAAATTCAAAGAAATGTCAAGCTTGATTTAAGCTAATATGCTGTCTGGGTAGCTGTTTCTTGGATTCCCTTGAAGTCTATTGCAATTACAATAGACTTCGAAGGGGAGAAAAAAGAGCAACAGAATACGACGCCATTCCCGCAGAGGAATGAGCTGGACTGAAAATGGCCGTGGGAAAGTGGCAGAAATATATTTCCGGAGGACTTAGGTATTGAATCTATGAGTGTAACTATGGAGTCTCCTCCGTATTTCCTTTTAATCTTTTAATATCAGCATACATTTTTTTTTTGACCCGCTATCCTCCCAAAATAATTTAACTTCTCTTAATGTGAGCTCTTCGATGTTTGCACCTACTTGAAAGAAGCTTTTGAGTGTAAGCCGAATTTCCTATTTTAGTTCTGTGAATGCTCAGTTAATTAGTTTAATGCAAACTCAAATAGAAATAATTAAACAAAAATAACAAGTCACATTTTTTGAAAATGGCACATTATACATAAAATTTATGTTGAAATTTAGAATTACACTTTAATAGTTTTCTTTTTTGTGAGGGTTTATTTTAATCAATTTAGTTAAGTTTCGCTTTGAAAATATATGCCCCCCCCCCTTAAAATATTATTTCACTGATAATGCTAATTTTTACTTATTACTTTATGACAACCTGAGTAGGTTTTGAAAATTATCTATTTTTTAAAGAATAAAATAAGTATATATCCTGAAAAAAAAAATGAAAGCTAAAAGTTGTCAAAAATTGTACTGTAGTTAATTTTTAGTTTTAATTAAAAGGAAGGAAATATTATAAAACAAGTAAAAATTGTCTCACTGTGTTACGCTCTCCCCTATATTTTATAAAATCTTTAGGTGTTGACGCATTTTTGTAATCTCATGCATAACTCATTAAGCCCTTCAAGCTTTTATAAATTATGCTATTTTTATATTTTTTAAGTAATTCTTAATGAAATTTCTGAGCATCTCCGCTGGTTAGCAGTGAGCTAGGATGGATTTGTTGGAGCAATAAATGTTTGAGGTTGGAAATTATCTAGAGCATAATTTTATAAGTTTTGTCCATCCTTAACCCATTTGTGCCCAGATATTTTTGCGACTTTCTTCGATTTTTGTTAATACCTGGAATAATAGATAAATTTCTGGTGTCAACTTCATGCACAAGGGGTGATTTCTTTTAAAATAAGTATGCATAAAAATTTAAATGTCTACATTCTACTTCGTAATGTTAAAATATTTTGTGGAGTTGAGGTTCAATACTAGTGAATAAAGGTTAGGAAAAATAAATAACGTTTTCGACTAATAGCGATAATGCCGTCCCAAAAAAGGGACACTACGCATAAATGGGTTAAATATAAAGATTGATTTTTAAAAAATTTAGTTTTACTTTATACTTCACTATCAAGCAGTAATTGAAAAAACTTTGTAATAATTACACTAAGCGCTGTACGAGAAAATCATTAGAGTAAAAAATTTGTGCTTATATTTTAATGTATTTATTCCAATTTCGAGATGTTCTTTGTTTCAAGACTCAAGACTTTGATTTGACTCAAGATGTTCTATGATGATTTGTTCTTCAGTTTAGAAAGACCAAAAAATAAGGCCTCACTAGATCTATTTATAGCTTTCAGGTATAAAAGAGGGATTAGTTTGGAATTGGAAGAACAAGAGAGACGCCATATCCAGAAATCATTGTCATCTAAACGTTCTTCTTCTCCTTCTTTTTTTTTTTTTTCATTTTGCAATCTGATGTCTTTCTTATAATGTGAATGAAACAAAACAAAGAATATACGCAGCGTTACAAGGCTTAGCCCTTATTTTTATCATATTAAAGGTATTTCAAAAATGTACCATTGGAGCTTATTCTTAAAGGAAAATAGTTGAAATGATTAAGTAACATAACGAGAGCAAAATGTAAATAAAAGGGGATTTCAATGTCATTGATAATCCGTCTCGGACACTGTTGTAACGTATAGAATGAACATACATAAAACATTTTTGTTATATTTTGCAGTTGCATATGTTTATGTAAAAAAAAATTACATTTCTTACATTCTTTCTGAATAAATATACATGTGCAGTTACTTTGCTTAGTTTTTATCGTGCTAGTTATTACGCTACAATTTTAACTGCCTCATTAAGATAACATATTCAGAGACTCCTAAGCTTTAAATCCTGTCGTCGTGACTGGAAATGCTCATAAAAATCCATTGATGAAAACTTTGTTTTCGTTTTCCGAGGCATAGTCCCCCTTTGTTGTTTACTTTCTTGAGCATTCTTCTCAGCTCATTTTCACTAGAGATAAAACCTAAAGCTATAAAATTGATAATTTTGAAGGTGAATATTTCTTTCAGCCCTACGAAATGGATTATATATTTAGGTTGATCCCTCAAACACGTGTCTCGTTACGAGCACAAAATAACCCCTCAATCCAAATTACGATCCTGCATGTTGAAACTGTATTCATGAACACTTAGATTTATGTGTTTAAAAGAATGCTATCTGAATACAGCCAGTGAGATGTAATGAAGTCCTATACTTTGAAAATATTACTTAGAAGAGAAATGACATTTCCTTTCGATGTATGGGTTTTTCAAAGTCAAAAATAATGTAATGCATTCATTAGAATTTTAGTTTTCTACTTTTGTTATGTGCATACACATGCATTCATGTATACTTTATACTATGCTCTATACTTTTAGAGCAGGGGTTTCCAAACTACGGTCCGCAGTTCAGATGTGGACAGCGAGGCCCTCTCATCTGGCCCGTGGAGACCATTTTATCTTTGGAAAAAATGATTGAAACTTAGGTGCATCCTGCCAAGATCAGCCACCGCCGCTAACGTGGACGTTACTCGTTTATCGAATTAAGATAGAAGCGCACATTAGAGCATTATGTTTTGCAACCGATCACTACATTGCAAAACCTTATTCTCTGATTACTTTTTGTACTTCTGCTCACAGTCAATGAGGTGATATAACAAACATGTACATAGTAAAACAACAAACTCGTCTTATGATAATCTCAGGCCGTCGTTAATGTTAGGGACATATAATCTAAAGCCAGAAATGTCTGCTATTTCGGTGTCCAGGAAACATTTTCACCATTCCCACTAATACAGGTCTTCATGTGTAGTAGTACATCAACGTGTTATTAAATATAATATTATTAAACAAATCGTTAAAAATAACACCTTTGTTTTGATTTCTTTTTGCTTTGACCTCGAGTGGGTAATCGGCCCCCGGGCTGAAAAGTTTGGATACGCCTGTTTTAGAGTATAAACTAGCAGCGAAACCCGGCGTTGCCCGTGCAATGGAAGAAAAACGCCCATTCACCTTAAATATAGTTTGTAAAGGGAAGGAATGTGAATCCTCCCGTTGCAATCATAAAAAAAGGACATGGGATTTCCCGCTGCATCGGAAAAATATGAACACGGCACCTGTTAGCGTACAGAGGTTACCGGCAATTGAGCTTGGCTAGGCTGGAATGTCAATCCTCCCGGTGCAATGATAAAAAATGAACATGGGACTTCCCGCTGCAACGTACAAAAATGAACACGGCACCTGATAGCTTACAGAAGTTACCCGGACCTTCTACCTGTCTGTGTTGCAGTAGGGTAGGCAGGAATTTTTTTCTGGGGTAGCTGAGAACTTAAAACCTGGTATCCAATATAACTTTTGAAAATTAATATAATATATCTTTTTTAGAGTGGGGTGGGCTTCTTTTATTTTGGCTAAAAGTATTTGAATATAACTTTCTTTTTAATTTATAAATCGAGTTTGCAACTTTGCAGTTGGAAAAACATGAATTGGGGGGGCGTTTGTGTTGGGTCCGAAGCTGAACATCAAATTTCTCCAGAGTAAGTTTCAAACTTCCTTGAATACGCATTTTTTTCTCCAAATGTCATGTTCACTTATTTGGGGGTGGCTGCAGCCCCATCAGCCACCCCCTGTCTACGCCCCTTGTGTTCTAACAGTCGTTTATCGCTAATACCTACGCAACTGCTAAAAACAAATACAGTCCAATCGTCGCTATGAGATTTTAAAGGGAAGGGAAGGAACTCTAAGTTCTGACAGAGTGTGTGAGTGGCCTTTCCGACGCCATTGCCACAGAGATCTTAACAAGTCGAAAAGAGACACTTTAGAATGCTTTTGTTATTAATTACTGATCGTGAATGAAGCAAAAAGCAATGCTTTTTAATCAAATAGCCACTAGATTTCAATTTTCTCAGCTGTATATTATGACTTACAGACTGTTTTCTGGGGTACATGGACGCCCATAGAAATTTTTCTGGGGAGGGGCAAACTGAAAATAAAATTTTTAGAAGTGGACAGGGGGCAAATTTTAAATTTGTAACAATTTTAGTTTCTTTTTTTTTTATCCTACCCTCAAGGACAGTCAAGTGACCATAGCCCTTCGCGAGCAACCCAGTAGAAATTGGCTCTTTTAACCTAGCTGTCAATTTCAAAATGAAAATTAGACAAAAAATGACACATTAAAATATAATTAAAGTCCAATTGGCTCCCCAGTTGAACAGAGTCAAGAGAGTCTTTGACATCAATGCGATGTAAATGTGTTAGCAATTTTAGTTCTGATTTTGCTTTGTGATACAATTTTATTTACATCATAAGACATTATGGGGGACTCTAAGGGGGGGGGGTGTATCTCCCTACCTTGCCCCCCCCCTTATGGGCGTCCATGACTGGGTAATAACAATATCACTTGAATCCATTAATGAATGTTTAATTTTTACCAGTATCTGTAAAAATCTGCTTTTTCAAAGAAAAGGGGTTAAAAAAATTTCTCTTTCCCCTCCCCCCTCGCTTGTTTAAAAATTTGAGCATAAAACTGCGAGGAAGTAAATAAAGAATAGTTAGGAATTTAATGAATGAATTTGGGGGCTTCTTTTGCAATAAGAGCGTTGGGCAAAGCCCCGATTTACCCTTCATAAGGCTATGTACACTTTATCAAATTTTATATGGCCGAATGGATAAGATTCTAAACATGACAAATGGTTGAAGTGTCTATACTTAGAATTCTGGCGTACCTCGCAGTCGGTTTCTTCAGATGTAACGTGAATTCGGGTTAAAACCCCTTAAAAAGTCATCTGCCCATGGCATGTCTTAGTTAAGCAGTCAACCCTCGTGCAGATCTGCCTTAACCATTAAACCTTGATAATTTTCATGATAATTTACTGTGAAAGTAAAAAGTTTAATATTTTTAATACTAAAAAAAAAATCTAAATCACTTCAGATCCCTATTATCGAGGGTGTCCTAAAAACCCTGACCTAGGGTTTTCCTCTTTAAATATTGATCATCGACATCTAGAATAAATCACAAAGTTACTTTATGCAGGCATGGTCTGGAGTTTTGGTAAGTTTTCTCCAGATGTAACGTGAATACACGTTAGAACCCCTTAGAAAGTCCTCCTACCAAGTCACCTCCCCCTGGCAGATCGCCCTAGTGTAGCGTTGCCATAATCACACACAATCACACACAACATTATGCAGGCATGAAAGTTTCAGTCTTTTGAATGAATTCAGTCTTTTTCAACATCATTGATGCATTTGAGATTTAGTATTTAAATTAGTTTAATGAATTAAGTTATACTGAAGTGAATAATGAATATTGGTTAATTTAATAATGAATACATGTAAAAAAATAACAGGTAATGTGTTAAATGCAAAATAATTTATTCGTTCTGTATGATCCGCAGCAAAGTTCATTTTTAGCTGTTTCATGCTTTCATGCCTGTTTATGGTATCAAATAAAATTTTCAGGAAATTTAATGTAAATAAATACAAACTTCTATTTTTTATACAGCCCTCTTACAAGAATTCCCATACCTCCATACATTAATGAGGTGAGGAAGGAAGTTTCAGCTTTTCTCATAAAAAAGCTTACATACATATTTAAATGAAAGCTGGTGAGGGGCAGTAAGCTTTGCATCATCAATAATACAGTAAAAATATAAATATTAAAACTATTCTTACAAAACTAATTAACCATCAATTTAAATCAAACTTATCTTTTAAAATGTAAAATATTGGCTATATATGAGTTTTAAATAATTTTAAACACCTTTTCTTTAAAAAGGGATCTTTTTTTTAGAATTTAGAAATGCAAATTTGCTTAAAAACATTACAATTATACTAAAATTTAATTTAAAGAGGGCTTTTTAAGCTCTTTTTAATTGACTTATTAATACCATAATTTAATTTTTTTAAAAGCAACTCTAAAAAGAGTACTAATGTTTAAATTAAATATATTCTAAAACAAACATATTTATATGTAAATATACTTATAAATAATTCATTATTCTAATAATTATTATTTAAAACTGATTAATATGATAATATATCAAAATTATATATTCTCAAAATATAAAAAGTGCCACCTTTACTGAAAAACAAAATTTTGGGCTAGCTAATATTTGATTAAATACTATAAAACAAAATAAGTTACTATAAATAATTATATAATAATAATTATATAAGAATGTTTTATAGTAACTTATTTTGTTATAAGTTACTATAACAAAATAAGTTACTATAAAACAAAATAAGTTCATAACTAGCTGTAGGCCCCGTTCTTCGCACGGGAATGAATGGATTCTTTTTTATATTACGGTTTTTTGTAATTACTATTTATCATAATGAATAGATACAGCAAAATTGATGTCTCATAATATTATCTGCGTTCAATTATTATGCATAAAGAATTTCATGGCGATCGTTTGAACGGTGACGAAAATGATTCGGCGCAGCGCCATCAACTGTCGAAGTTTTTGCAAAATGGATAGCATCAAAATATTTTGATGTTCAAATATCTATGTGTGCGAATTTTCATAGCAAACAGTTTAACGGTCAAGATACGCTGCAGCGCCATCTAGTGGCGAAATATAGTACTAATACGCTACAGCGCCATCAAAGGGCGAGTTCAGCAAAATGGATAACGCGACCTAATGGATAACCGTGTTCAAATGTGTATGTATACCAATTTGCATAGCGGTTAGTTGAACGATCAAGAAGTTGATTGCTGAAGTGCTATCTAGTGGCGAGTTAAAATAATAAAGTGCTGCAGTCAGGAGCAGATTTGCCGAGTTGGGGGCCCTGGGCAAAAGCTTCATCAGGGGACTTTCTTTCGAAAGCTTTTTCAAAATTTACAAATTTTTAAACTAAAAGAACAATTTGGGGGCCAGTACGCTTGCCCCGAATGCCCTCCCGGAAATCAGGCCCTGGCTGCAATGCCATCAGGTGGTCAGTACAACCAAATGAATACTAAAAAAATATTCTCTCTGCTCAAATGTGTATGTATACCAATTTTTAAGGTGATCGGGCGAAAGGCTTTGAAGTTGGTGCGCTGCATCGGCATCTAGAGCCAAGTCATAGCAAAATAGATAGCGTAAAAGTATTCTCCGTGCTCAAATATCTGTGTGTACCAATTTGAACGGTTGATGCAGAAGGCGAGTTATAGCTAAACGGATGCGGCGAAAATATTCTTTTCGTTCAAACATCTATGTTTACTAATTTTCATGGCTATCAGTTGAACGGTCCTGAAGTTAATGGTTTGAAGTGACATCTAGTGGCAAGTTATAGCAAAATGTATAACGTCAAAATATTCTCCGTGTTCGAATATCTATCTATACCAGTTTTCATAGCGATCAGTTGAACAGTCTTTATATGCTGCAGCTATCAATAGCCGAATTAAAGTAAGAAGTTGATACGTTGCAACGCTATCTATTGGCGAGTTAAAATAATGATGTACGTACTACAGCACAATGAAGTAGCTATTTATAGCAAAATGGATAATACGAAAATATTCTCCGTGTTCAAGTATGTAGCTATATCAATTTTCATAGAGATCAATTGCCTGGTCATGAAGTTGGTGCGCTGCATTGCCATCTAATGGCGAGTTAAAGTATTAATGCGCTGCAGTGTCATCTCGTAGTGAGTAACAGCTAAATGAATAGTTAGAATGTATTCTCCGTGCTCAAATGTGTAAGCATAAAATTTTTTATGGCGATCGGTTGAACGGTATAGAAGTTGATGCGCTGTAGCGCCATCTTGCGGCAAGTTATAGCAAAACGGATAGCGTAAAAATATTCTCTATGTTAATACATCCATGTGTACCAATTGCCCTCAAAATCGGTTGACTGGTATTTTCACAGCAAGCGCTTAAAAACATAGAATTCGGCGTTCTGCAGCACCATCTAGCGGCAAGTTATAGCAAAATGGATAGTGTAAAAATATTCTACTTCTTCGAATATCCGTGTGTACCAATTTTCGCCAAAAATCGGTTGAATGGTATTTTCATAGCAAGCCGTCGAACGGAATAGAAATCGACGTTCTGCAGCGCTACCTAGCGTCACCTGCGTGCCATCCTAGCACCACCTAGCTATCAACATCTGACATCCTCAAATGGATGCTTTCAGAAGAAAATTGCTAAATGAATACAGCTATTTATATCATTTTGGTAAAACATATCACCTGAAATCTTAAACTCCTGTTATCCACGCGATCGTATTAGCAATTTTAAAATTTATGAACTTTAAGAAATACATTTCGACTTAATTCTTTTTCATGCTTTTTAATTTGACGTGAAAATGACGTAATAACTTATGAAATGCCGTACTTAGGTGTGGAGACAGGCTTTTATTCTGGTTACTGATTGGTCGAGGAGAGTATTATGGTCAGAGCACATGGTCAAACTGTATCAGAAACGACTTCCAGAATCTGTCGTTAGCTACCTTAGCATTTTAATATTATATATAGATTATTGTTCTGAGTTCTTTTTCTCTGTTTCGCGTTTTTTCCCGTTTGACGTTTTCCCGTTCGCGTTTTTTCCTGCATTCAGAAAAAAAAACGTTAAAATAAAACCTTTTTTTTTTTTTTACATTTACAAAAATGCTCCTTGAAAACAAAAATAAAAAATGTGGTCGGTTTGCCACCAACGTTTGTTTCCGTCTTTCTTTTTACTGCGAAGGGATCTTCGCAGTAAAAAGAAAGGGACTCGAGACCATTATATTAACAGCCGTGCGAGAGGCAGAACCCTGCACCTATACATTTGATACAGGATAATTTGGTTGAATCGCCTGACAGTTTAACCGCTCTATCCCGCCCCTTCGGATGCCCACCTTAGACGGTTTTCAGTTCTTTCTTGAAAAATTATATTTTGTCAGTAAAATCAGAGATAGTGACCTCTTATAGTGCTAAATCCCAGGTTACAAATTTCCAAAAAGCCTACCCAGTTACGCCAAGGGAAGGCTTGTCTATATCCCTTTTTGTCTATGCCACCTATGCAACTTTTGAAAGTTTTGAAGCAAGTTTTGTAGGAATAATCTTAAACATAATTTTTTTAAAAATGAAAAAAAAAAATTTTTTTTCGATTCTCTTTTGCCGAAATGTAAAAGCTACTTTGGCAAAAGTTCTTTTAATGCTACACTCTTGCTATTTAGAGTGTAGCATTAAAAGAAATAATTAGGAGAAATGCTGCCTTTTTTAACCGATAGACAAAATGTATTTATATTTTTCATTGAAACTTTTATCATGTTATTTATAATTCTTTGCTGCTCGAATTACGTAATAGATATATTTGCAGTACATTATTTTTTTTTATTAAAGTCTTTTTATGACTCGCGTTTGAGAAATTTCTAGAAGCACTCTGCACTGAAATGAAATAACTCGGCTGCAAATGTGTCCACACGTCCAGTCTAGGTTCGCGGAAAAGAATTCCGTTTTTTTCTTCTGAAACTAGGTGTCGCAACTAAAAATACTCTGAAGGTCATCAGAATCCCCTAATTAGCTGTTATGACCATGAATTTCAAGTTCCCGAAAGTTTTCTATACCCCTACACCATGCCTGCCACATATACATCCCTCAGGCAGTGGCGTAGCCAAGGAGGGGATAGGAGGGTTCACCCCCCCATGAGGAATTTTTTGCCATACAAAATGTATATTCTTCACTCCCTTGTCACATCCACTTATATGTATATGTGAGTTGAAATAGTCGTAAACCCCCCATGAAAAATTTCTGGCTACGCCACTATCCTCGGGGTATGTGTTTTGGACGCATGTTCAGGTAAATGAAAACCGTGACCAAAAAGTACAGTCGAGCTAATGAACGGGCGAATCTGTAAAAAAGTGGATCTTTTCAGTATTTTCACTTTCAGCAATACCCACACTGAAGAATTTTCAGCCAGCGACTTCAGCAGTTTTTCCACATGTTTCACCTTCTTCACGATAAAAATGAGAAGGTGATTTTGGTTAGGTGGGTAACTTAATTATTTTGCATCTTTAGCACTTTTCAATAACATATATTTAAATACTTAACGTTAATATATAAATATATATAATAGCGTTCGAATCGGCGACAAATAAGGGCCATTCTCCGGAAATGGGATACTTTCAGATGTCAATTTTTAATTTAAAAAAATTATTATTATTATAATTTTATATAATCACCACATGATTCTTAGTAATTCTCAGTCCATGGCCGAGATCACTGATAAATATTTTTCAAGAAAAAAAAATGTGTTTCCATTGCCCACGGAGTTGACATATCGGAACATGGAGTTGACACAGAACAGGCTTGAAAAATGAAACTAAGCATCATTCATTGTTACCAAGTTTAGGCCTAGCTCAAGTTTAGTTCATCTAGTATTTTTAAAAAAATTATTTATTTTGGAATCACACCAATGAAATGGAAATCTATTTTGCTTACTTAAATAGCATATAATGATGGTTATATACAGGCCCGGACTGGCCAGGTCGGCTGGTCGGCGATCGCCGAGGGTCCCCGGCTCAAGGGGGGCCCGGAGAGGCCTCCAAAATGGATATACTCCTTTATAATTAGAGTAACTTGATATATATATACAGATTTATATATACAGTAACTTGATATATATTTACAAAATTTCTGTGTGTTCCCTAAAAGTACGTAAAGGAGGGGCGGGGGGGTAATCAGGACTAGGGATGTATGCGAGAAGGGACGAGGCAGACATTTGTAGTTTCTTTGCGAGACGAGACAAAGCTTTACAACTGTTTTTCGTGACAAAACAGCTCGGTTTTTCGCGTTCATCCCTATTCAGAATCACACTCAATTCCTTCTCCTTTGATATGTCTGCAGCAGTGGTGTGAAAAGGGGAAGGCGGAAGGGATGGTCCATCCGCGTCGGCAAGCGAAAAAAGATACAGGTGCCATAAGTAAATATCAGGTTGTAACGAAAGTTTTCGCCAGATTTGCTTGAGTCAGCTCACGCGGTACCCAGCTATTGACCTTATATGTCAAGTTTGTGCGATACTTAGCGCGACTAATGGGCATGGCACTAAAGTCTAACTCTTTTAGCTAGCTCTCGTGGATGAATATTTTATCTTCTTCCACAAATTCTCGTAGGCGGGTCTCATCAGCATCAGTAGGCTGGCCAGAGCGCTCTGCTTCTTTAATATCCTAGTCCTCGTTTTTGAACTTTCGGTACCAAATCTTCACAGTGTCATATGATAAAACAGCATTACCTTAAGCTGTACACATGATTCAGTGGCATTCTGTAGCTGACTTTTTGCGACAGAACTGAGAGTAAATGATGGATCAATCTGGTAGCGTGGTAGTTCCATTTTAGACACCTTATACTTAATCATAACGATATTGTTTTACAGATTTCACAACACAGTGCTCTGAAAGAAGTCTTTTCTTTCAAATAACAAAAATCGTTTTACAAAATATTGGCAAAGACACCAACGCGAACTGCTTCTGCAGGCAATACTTGGAGTGGCGGAAAACTTTAGTTACAACCTAATACTTTTTTTCCCTATGAATATTTGCTTGAAAGCCTGCCCTGCTGAGTACCGGCTCCTAGGGAGGGGCGATAAGGGGGCTTCCCTTGAGAGCATTAAACCTAAAATTTAGTCCAGTTGCTAGGGATTTTAACCCACTTTTGAACTTATGCTAAACATGTTCCCTCTGATCATTGGAAAGATGCAACGAAGAAGACTCTCGTTCTTTTTGTCCGTGTTGCTTCGCTGAGCATAGAATTAGAATCTCCACCATTTCGTCTTAGCAACGATCACAGTAAACCAATTCAAATCAAGATTCTTTTCAAAGTAACGAAGTGTTTCTGATGAAATTCCCCTCTTTTAGAAAAATCTGCTTATGCTAGAGCTACCTTAAATTTGCTTGTCTTACACAGATTCTCTGTCGAAATTCGATGATTCCTGGCCTTGTTTACCCCTTTTGCCCTTGCAATAATCAGACATGAAATACGTGTATTATAGTAATTTCACTTTTTACTTTTTCATTAAGGGTTTCTTTCAGCGATGAATTTTGATTGGTTTAACTAATCATTAAATACCAAAGCAAAAGAAGAATAATTATATTACAACGTTTATTGAAAAAAGAAGAAAAAAAGAAAAAAAAACTATGCTACAATAATATTGCAATCAGCCAAATTTTTCTCGTGTAAATGGCAATTTTGTGAAAAAAGTGATTTTGTTTTCAAATGTAGCAATTTAGGATCAATTTATTCTTGTTTAATCTATCTCATCCCTGTTTGAAATCAGAAGTTTCAAAAGACGCTATTCATATAGTATGTTTCTAAATTCTTTCATTTCCCAGTTTTTTAGTAATTTTGTACCCTCTAAACAGCTCTAGTTAAGCCTTGCCTATTTTCTTTTTTCTTTACTCTTTGTTTTAACAAATTTTAAAAATTGCAAAAATTATATCTTTAAGAGAAACAACCTTTCTTTTTTTCTCTCCTTTTTCATTTCTGTTTGTATTTAAATACTTTTGAAGGTTTTACCAAGCTTTTTTTATATGGTCTTACATACATTTCAACATAGAAAACATTGCTTACATTTATTCATTCTGGGGAATCTATCTAGTTTTATTTTAACTTGTTGAGTTAATAATTATTAAAAAAAATATTTTGAGTTGTTTATATTTGCAGCTACGATTTTGTACGTAATAAATCAAGCTAAAATAAAAACTAAATATTTCAAGAGAAATTCTATGGATTATTTATCATATTTTATTTTAGTGATAACCTCAAAACGTGATTTTAAGCCTTCTGAAGTACAGATATTTTATCCTCTACATCTAAGAGGTCAAATTTGCAAAGTTACGAGGGACATACACTTCAGTCATGGGTGTTCATGGGCCCATGATTTCAGTATAATTTTAGAAACAGCTTTCGCCTACATGAAAGCAAATAGTACTATAAAATTAATTCCACTTTGTCAAGCAAGAACAGAAATTGTACAAAATATTCACTGGAAATAAAACTGAAGCCTTCTAGAAATGCTAGAGCGGACCACAATCTGTTCCAGCCTTTTCAATAAATAACTGAACACTAAAAGCATTTTAAAATAAGAAAAGTAAATTGAGACTTTAAAAGAAAGTGACTCTAACTTTTATACCTTATAATCTCCAGTCTCATCCAATTAACACCAAAGCGCAGACACTTTTTGATGAATGTGAATATTTTTTTGTTCCACGAACATACAAAATGCATGATGTAAGAGGTACTTGTAAACAGACCTTGATGTTCTCCATCTCTAATAAAAACCATTAAACCAACTCGTTTCGGAAACCTGATGCAGTTTGAATCCTGATGTAGAATGATCCGAAAACATTTTCAGAAAAGGAGTGAGTCTTTCACCTCCAGTGTTTCCTTTCCCGTGTAAATTTTCTTTTTATTGTAGCCAGCGACTTTCTCTCGAATTCTCCGTTTGCCGGTATTCTTGGGGCACTTAGGACTTCGGATCCGGACGATAATCTTGTATATCCCTGCCGTGGGCGGTCGCGCATCACATAGTAAAAAACTTTGAATTCTAGAAAGACATTCTATTCATGGGCTCCCAGATTCGAAGGCAAAAGGGGGATTGTGCCTTGAATCCGCCTAATCGTCGGTATAGTAAACAATTTATAGCATACTGAATTTCTATGTATTATTTTCGTACTGAAATGTTTGAAAGCTTAAGATGACCCTCCCCCTTCCCCTAAATTAGTACTGATATGGGAACCCACGATTTTTTTTTCTTTTTGAGTAGACAAAATATTACTTGTTTGGAACGATGCATAAGTTCTCCGCTGTCCTTATAAACCTCGGCAAGAAAGAGGCACCAGTATAATGTACTTAAGTACTTATTGGAACTTTATTATAATTACTCGAGTTCCGAACCGCAGGAGTGTGTATGTCGAAAAAACAAAATCTGCCTCACGCGCTTGGTACACAAATTAAAGTAAACTAATCACACCAAGGATCCGAAAAAATTTAGGATATTCTTTATAAGCAGCGCACTACATACTGAAATAAATTCCAAAAAGGTAACCTTTCATGAAATTTTCAGAAAAAAATCTTAAAAATTCAGAAAAAAAATCTTATTCAGAAAAAAAATCTTATTCAGAAAAAAATCTTATCTTGCGCAGCAAAATTTTGTCTAAGAGTGACACGTTGTTCTGCAACATTTTTTATTTTAAGAATTTTTTCTAAAATTTCGTACATGATACAGGTTTATCGTTTATTTCAGTGTATAGTGCAACTTGTAAACAAACATCCTAAAAATTTTCAAGTGCTTCTCAGAATTAGTTTTTATTTTCTATTTATGTATAAAAATCTCATGTTTTTTTCTCAAGCTACAGCGATAAGTAGACAGCAACTGTCATTCAGTTACCTTTAAACACTGTTTAATTTCTATCCAAAAACCTTCTGGAACCCTAATTCGTAGTATAATAATTTACAACATTAATTACTTAATTTACTGTACTATTTATTAAGTACATTTTTGCTTACCTCTGCAATAGTATGCAATGTAATAAAATTAATATCAACAGAAACAATTATGAAAGTATATTAAAATTTTAAAGTTAATGTAAAAATTCACTGAGAAAAAAGTAGTGGAGCTGAGCTTCCGTAAGCTCCCATACAAATTAAGCGTTGTCTTTAAATTTATGCAAGAGTTCAGCACCCACAAAAACTTTTCTGTGGGTGCTTGAGATCTGAAATACTACATAAAAAAAACCAACCGTTACTTAGTAAAATTTGATTTTTGAATCATGCAGTTGCAAAGAACATACCGTCATCAGTGGCGTTACTACACCGTTCAGGCCCATAGCACATTCATTGGATTGGGGTTCTTCCTCAGTGTAAAGAAGCTCAACCAACACATTGTAGTTCCCTTTTTCGGGCTTTCTATTCGAAAAGGGCTCCGTTCGGGGGACGTGGCTTTTACCTGTTCTGCGGCCCTATTGTTACGCCACTGATTGTCATGGTCATCGAAATTTGTCATGCGCATTTGAATTCCAAAGGACATGGGTGCTCATATAGGGAAGTGGCTTTTACAAAGATCGGGCCCCTACCTCTAGCCGTCGGTATAGTGAACATTTTTATAGTATACTGAACTTTTTTTTCATTATTTCAGTACTAAAATGTTTGAAAGCGCGTAAGCGCGACATATGCCTGCTCCCTTACAAATGCAAGAAATCCGCCCCCCCTTCCACGCTTTAAAGTACTTGTCTGTGCGTCCACTGCGAAGCACCCACATGGATTTGGTCTTGATAAAGGTTTTCTTTCAAACATTTAAAATATCACTCAACTAATAAACAAATTAAGCATTTTAGTACTGAAACAATGCAAAAAAATTCCGTAAGCTGTAAAAATGTTCGTTCTACGTACTGGCGTAATTAGATAGGGTGGGGAGGCAAGTTTTACCCCTCTTTGTGTACGTCACTGTGATGGGTCTATCCTTACACTATTCTGGTACTCAGCACCCAAAGTAATTTTTTGTAAGATCTTGAGATTCGAAGCACCCACACATAAAAGATTTTTTAGTCCTATCTTCGAACTTCAAAGTATGAGTTGTCACTAAAATTTCTGTGGGTGCTTGAGGCCCGGACCGCCCGCGTAGTCGGCGCCACTGTGTATATATATGAGGGTAGTAGGATGATTTATTTACCTGTAATCTTACCTCTTTACGCAGTGGAGGACCGCCAAGAACCCCGCTGCTCGAGGGGAGGGGGAGCTCCGAAGACACAGGGTCCCCAAAAGCTCTAAAAAAGTTAATTGTGGTTCTTAGGCACCTAAGACTAAATTCCAAATATTGCATATTCTAATATTCGATTCCCTCTAAATTGATTAGTAGGGGGCCTCTTTTCAATCTATAGCCGAGGGACCCCAAAGGAGCCAGTCCGGGCCTGGTTATATAATACTATAAGACAAAAAAATGCAATGTAACTTAATTTATATGTAAAAGCAAAGAAGTGGGTGCTAACAAACATACACTTGTCATAATATATTTATTACTGTAAAAGAAATTTAACTTCATTCACTGGGTGTCCATGGAGATGATGCCCATGGAGGTGACGAAATCACCTTTTTAGTGCAAGCTAAAGCATAGTTTTAATGATATAAAATGGAATTAAAGTTTTTAATGCATTTTCTTTTATGCACACCAAGCATGATTAAAAAAAAACAGACAACAGTTCACATTTTATAGGCTTTACAGAAGCTATGGAGTTGACAACCAATAAACATACTCACCTAGAATTGAAAATTTCGTTTTTAATTGTGTACAAACAAAGTATAATTCACATCTGTTCTCAATGGAGATGCACACAAATGACTGCCTCTCTTCAACACCACTTGAAAGAAATGAGCAGTTTTGCCATTTCAAAGAAACTTTCTAAAAATAAATCTGTGCATGGAGGTGATGCTTCTACTTGGTTGCAAATTTTAGCTGATTAAAGCTTTCTAAATTTTCCAGCTTTATTATGATTTCAACAAGTAGACATATTTTTCATTACCTATTTATTATATTTAACTTATATAAGAAATAATATTTCATGCAGTTTTAATAGTATGTCTATTTGTTTAAGTAAATATGGCCTGGTTGCAGTCCATGGAGTTGACATTTCTCACATATTTAAACTTTTGTCTCGCAAGAATAATTTTAAACAAGTTTCCAACTTAGGGGGATTTATTAGTATCCATCTAACACTGCATAGTACAATTCGTGACATGGATATTGTGTTAATAGAATAGTTAACATTCTTGAGTTTCATTCAAGTGCCGGATTTTGGAGAATGATCCATATAAACACTGCGCATAATGTAATGTGAACTTTAAGATGATGGATAATTTTATATGGTATGTCATTCAAAATATACTCCCAAATATAAAAGAATCTCGTTAATTGATAGATTTATATTAAATTTTAAACTTCTTATTCATTTTGCAGAACATTATTTACTATTACAACATTTTAACAAAATATATTTGCAAGACTATATTTTTATAAATATATTTTCCGAGTTAAAATTAAAAAAATTAAATTTAAAATTGAATTTATATTAAAATTCATGATTCATAACTAATAACTGCACAAAAATAGATACTGTAATTCTATTAAAAATCATCATTCATTAAAAAATATAGTAATACATTTTTGTTACATAATTTTAAGAAAAGTGCAGTTTTTTAATACCAGATTAAATTCGAACGTTCAAAGGATATGTAATACATTTATTGTAATCTTGAGTGGTATTAGTACGATAGTTTTATTTGTTCACATATTGCAGTGAGAGGAGGAAGCGTATTTCATTATTTTCTATGAACGGGGGGTATATTTTAAATATAGTTCAAAGCTTATTAGCTATAATTATGATTTTGTGTAATCTAAGGTACAGATAATTTTTAAAGTGTACTTGAAAAATGCTGATTGTAATTTTTAGTTATGAAAATTTATAAATTTGACTGTTTTACCGTAAGAGAGAAGTTTTGAAATACTGGAAGACATTTTGTAATATTCTTGTATCTGTATTTAGCTAGTCATTTTTATTTTACAATATCTACATTTTTAGTACATATTAAAAACTTATTTTTAATGCTTTACTTACGTTAATCTAACTACGACAATATGTGTTTTTACACTTCTCTTTGACCATGAAAATAAATCAATATAAATAAAATTAGACTTTTGTCTGTGCATTACTTGGAATTCAAAAATTTTGTGATTTCTATTCGTTTCAAGCACCTGGCAATCCAGTATGCCCCCCTCCCCCCCCAAAAAAAAAAGTTTTGTCTACCAGTCATTCTGTCATTCCGTCCGTGACGTTTTTTGTTCGAGCATCACATAAAAACTACTCAAGCGAATAAAATGGAATTTGGTGACACGATAGGTGATCACTCAACTTAAAATACAGCCGCCGAAATTTCTAAATATCATAGATCTTGCGTTAGATCTAGATTCTAAGATCTTATTGATGAGTGGTATCAATAAGATACCACTCGCAAGATCTTAGATCCTAAGATCTTGCGTAAATTTTTGTTCGCGCATTACGTAATAACGACTAAAGCGAATGGAAGGAAATTCAGTGACGTGATAGGTGGTCGCTCAACTTAAAATATAGGAGTCGAATTTTTTTTTAAATCTTGATTAGATGTTGAGATTTTGCGAAAAATTTTTCAATTGTCTTACATTTATGTTCACGCATTCTGTAAAAATGACTGAAGTGAATGAAATGAAATAGAGTGACATGATAGGTAGTCACTCAACTAAAACTATAGGTGTAGAATTGTTTAAAATTTTTGATTAGATTTTGGAAACATTGTTCAAAAATTTGAAAATATTTATCGATTACGTATAAACCACTGAAGCGAGTGAAATAAAATTTAGTATCGTCACTTGTGGTAACTTGAACTCTTTGCGTCAAATTATTTTGAATAAATTTTATTGATTTTGAGATTTTGTGAAAATTCAACACATATTTCCGCTATTCCTGAAAAATGGGAATCGGATAGAATAAAATTTGGAACTATGTTAGATGCAAGTTAATTTGAACTCCAGATGCCAAATATTTCATAGATTTTGGTATTTTGTAAAGTGTTGTATTACTGTAGTACGCAAATATTCTTAAATAGTCTTTTTGATTTATTATTAAAAAAATTACACGTCTATTAAGTTTCGGAATAATGAACATATTCATTATCGACAAGGAAAGTGTTCTCGTATGTTGGAAATTAACTGTAGCAAGTGATCCAAAAATGAAAATGACGGAGTTAGTAATTTCGGAAAACACAAACTTAGTGTAATATGTCATTACTACGAAAAAAATTGAAAAAGAAATCAAATTTATCAAAACTGTTAATAACTTAAATAGTGATTGATGAGGTTTGGTAATAAGGAGCACTTTGTACTGTTGAAAATACCAATCCGTTTTTCTTTTCATCAAGAAAAGACAAAAGCTTGAAATGCACAAAGAAGTTTTCTTCGCTCCTTTTCTTTAAACTAAATTTCGGACTATTATATTTCTTTTCCTGAATTTCAGTGGTTTATCTAATGATAATAAATTTCATATATACTCTTATATCAATGATAGGCTCCTACACGAGAACTTTAACGATGAGCATGGGGGTTCTTGCACTACTAGAAAGGTTTACTTCAGTATTTCAGACACTTCAGAACTAAAATACAAAAAATTTCGGTGTATACACCATTTCGTCTAAAAAGTGTCTACCCTCATCTTGAAGGAAGTTCCCTTACCCTCCTCGACGGGAGCTGGGGGATCAGTTAAAAATTAGGTTTCTGCAAGATTCGCCGCGTTCGTCAGGGACACAGTGAGTGGGGGAAAAAATGTGCCTGACACCTGTTACCCAGCTATTTTGTTAGGAAGGAAAGCGTGTCCATATTTGACCACAAAGCTTTTGGAACACCTTTAAATGCCGTTAAAAGTGCTAAATTGTGTGAACAGCAGTGTGCTATATCGTCATAAAAGGTAGATCGGCGGATACGGATATGAAAATGAATAGTTTGTTTTTATATACGCGGATACGGAATGAAACAGATAATTTCTTTCTCATATCCGAGAATACAAAAATGGAACGGATCACATTTTTCTCGAATAGGAATACAGGAATTCGAATACGGATGACTTTGTTTGGGAATTATTAGAAGAACACGTTATCTTATTTTTAAACGAACATTTGTTTTAAAATTTAAAAGAAATTAAACTTTTCTGCTGTTGTTTCGCTATGTGAACCCCTCAAATATTTCATGTGCCCCTACAAATTTTCATTTGGTATGGGAGCGGTGATAATTCTTCTTTAGAAAGCTAAACTTTTCCTAAGTAAATTAAGAATAGCAATCGGGGGGCACGTGTCCCCTTTTTGTCCCCAAAACTTTTATTTTAAACATTTATTTAATGGGTCATTTTAACTGTTCCATAAAAAAAAAAAACCTCCAGTCTGCGTCTTGAGAAAGTATTATTTAAAAGAAACTATTCACTATCAGATTAGCTTAATTTAAACAAGGTTATTTTTTAAGCACTTCGTTTAAACAATTTTTCTCCTTCCCAATAGGTTGTGGTTTTAAATACTTTCTAAACATTAGTGTTTCTTTGAAATATTTATTTATTTTATTTTTTAATGCAATACAAAGTATTTTATGCAAAAATGTTTTATTTGTTGAGCGAAAGTGAAGAGGATTTTCCCTTTTCTTAATAATACTCTCAAAGTTTTACGTCAAGTTATATTAATCGTTATAATAGTAGTGAGATAGTGAGAGTATCACGCCACTCACATTCCGGCGGATTGCGGATTGCATTCCAGTGGAGCAGAGGTTACATAATCCACGATGTGCTAAGAGGGGGGGAGGGGTGGAGTTGAATGACAGCTGATGGAGGAGAATTCGGTTGGAGCAGGGGAGACGGAGTTGAGTGGCAGTTGGTAGATAAGACAGAAGGGTACAGATTTTTTTTCTTGCATCATTCCTAATAGAGGGGACTCGGAAAAAAGTTTAATTTTTTTCTAATAATTACTGACTACAACTATTTATGTAGAGACCGTCTTGCAAAGTATAAAAGAGATGTTATTATGAAATAGGAAGTAATTGTTAGGATGACACTTAGAAAAAAAAATTTTAATTTGTGTTTTTTAGAATTTTGATTGTGAATTTTTCAGACATAGAAAATTATGCTGAGATACGAACTAAGAATATGTAAAAGAAATTATACAAGCTAATGATTTCATTATTGAAGATAAAAATTAAAGTTGGGTTTTAACTAGTTGAATGGTATATGTTTTATGCAAACTTTTACAGAATAGTAGAAAGAATTGTGTTTAATGTTAGGATAACGATACTTTGTGGGGTTTTTTTTAAGCCATAAAATGGTATATGTTACTTTTTCAGACGTAGAAAATATTGGATTTGTGTTTTTGGAACTCTAAATGTGAATTTTTCAGACATAGAAAATTTTGCGCAGATATGAACTAGGAAGATTTACAAGGGATTACCATTCTTTTAGCTTTAGATTTTTTTTTTCAGTTAACTAAAAATAGTTAAAATTATTGATGTCTACCATCTAAATAAAGAAAATACGTTTCAGATTTAAAAAAAAAATCATTATGGTAAAATTCTGTTTAATAATGAAACTTAGAAACTATTTTAGTGAAAGCGAAATCTACTGTATGGATTTACCCCTAAAAGTTAACTTCACAGTACACCCGTTGACTTAACAGCTATACTGTAAAGATATAGCTATATTCTTCTTATACCTGTAAAAATATCATGTCCCACCCACAACCGGTACCACATTATAATGTAAACCTTTTACAGAATAATACAGAATTATTTAATACATTAAATAATTATGTTTAATGTTAGGATGAGACTTTGCGAATTTTGTGATAAAATGACATTGGTTATATCTTTAAACCTTTTAAGCAAGTATTAGTACTGCTAGATTTTTTAAAAAATCCTACAGTATTGAAAATAAAGTTTAGGTTTATACTA
The DNA here is from genome assembly GCA_038373885.1 of Cheiracanthium punctorium. NCBI lineage: Eukaryota > Metazoa > Arthropoda > Arachnida > Araneae > Cheiracanthiidae > Cheiracanthium > Cheiracanthium punctorium. The sequence goes on from JAWZYV010011893.1 coordinate 182,757, forward strand.
ACCGATCAGGAAATCGCGGTTACATGGTAATTTCCTAATATGACTGTAGAACTTTACGATACGTTTTTTTAGAACTTTACGATAAAATAAGTTACAAGCGAGTAGATGAAATTGCAGTTTTAGATCTAACTATCAAGATATTATAGTTATAAAGTAATAATATATCAATTCAATAATAGGAATGCTTATATTTTAAGTACAAAAGTAGCATTTATACAGATACAGACTAAACATGTGTTTCGTTTATGTTATAAGATCTCTCAAAAACGTTAAGTATTATAAATTTAACTCAGAAAAAATATTATTTTGATGGAAATGGTGTCATCGCATCTTGTTGCTGTATATTTTTACCTTTAATAAGGTATTTGCACAAAGATTGAACCACAAATGTTCAGTAAACATGCTTTCACTAAATAATTGATTAACTTTTTTTTTCTAAATCATGTATCAACAAAGTGCAAAACATATTAAAAGTAACACAAAAATTTTGCAAGTTTTACTAAACAAAATACTAAAAGGAATAACTGACACTAATAGTCAATATCATACTTGTAAAAATCTCTACGATTAAGCGAAATGCATTTTAGAAAATAAACGTTATCAAGACATCATATTCAAATATTTACAAATACACTGAAAAAAGTCTAACATAACTATCAAATAATAGATAATATACTTGCGTATACTACAAAATATTTAAAAAAAAATGCACTTACTTCATAACTTGAATGATTGATAAAATACATCCTCAGTGTATTTTCATAACGTGAACTATTTTAAATTAGGCTTAGTATAAGCGATCGAAAAAAATGCATCCTACCACCACCACCACAGATAGAGTGAGAACAATTTTTTTCATATAAAAATACCTTGTCAAACCAGTTCTGTTAAACTTAATCTTGAAGCTTTGACCTTGAACCGGCATAACCTTGAAACGACCTCTTTGATGGTCACGTGATTTTTTTGTAACCAGTGGGAAGACATTATTTCATCTATGTTAGATAAAGCGGCTGAATGCGAGGCTCACATTATGCTGTGAGTACCTCCACTTTAGACGTGTGTTTCTAGTTTTATACTTTAATTGATTTTTTTCACCGTGTTTTAAAAAATGTCTTTGCCTGAATTGATCGAAAATACTTTTAACATTGAATACACTCCTGAGTTTTACACTCAAAGTGATGCTGATGTGTTACTTCAAGAACTATCGCAATTACCTTTTGATGCAAAGCCTCTGCAAACTAGTGAAAAGGATAATACTTCGACTCGGAAAGTAATTGCTTTCGCGGATGAGGGGATAAATTACAGTTTCTCTGGAGTGACTGTCTCTGTTTTCCCTTGGTTACCCATTTTGCAAAAACTACGTGAATATCTACAGAAAGCAACAAATTATGAATTTAATTTGGTACAAGTAAACTTATCCTCTGACGGGCAATCTAAAATTGAAGACGGTAACAACGAAGATTTTTCTCTGGAACTATCATCATGTGTATGCATTCTAAGTTTTGGATCTAAACGAACTTTAGATTTTAAACCAGCGAACTGTGAAACCACTACCATTAAATTAGAACATGGTTCAATGTGTAAGATATATCCCCCAACCAACAAACTTTTAACGTATGGTATTCCTTCTGAGCCTAATGTGACAGATCCACACATTAACCTAACATTCGTCAAAATGTGCATTTATGAACCTGCGCCGAAAAGACCAAAGTTGGACGATTGGGCGGATCATGCTTACCATACCTTACATGCTTCTGTAAATAGTACATGGCACTTGGAAAGACTTATCTACGTTTCGCTCCACGATGAAAAAACTGACTTGAAGATTCACATTAGACAATTTATTCAGAATGCTGAATTAGACTATATACCAACCAGTCAGGGAGTCATGATGGACCCTTCCACATGGATTGAATTTATTGTAAAACTATTAGATTTTACTAGATGTTATCACAATAGCTCTTTTATTTGTAATAATCAATTATCCGTATTTAATGACGATGGGAAATGCATCCTACAACAAATTTACAAAATCGGAGATTCATTTACATTAAATCCAATCCCTTTGATACTTTTAAATGACCAAGTATTAAAACTTTGTGAAATGAGAAATGAAATATCAGAATGCATTCTAAAAACATTGTACACAACCACCCTGCCTCATATGACACTAAAATTAAAGCCGCAAAAGTGTTACCGTGAACCGCATTGTGAATATGAAATGGCTAAAGATCAATTAATGGATATAGTATCTCATGAAATTCACAAAAGTTTAAAGAAGCAATTTAATTGTTTAGACCGAGTTCGGGATAATCCTTCACAAAGGATACATGCTTGTTTGAATAGAACACATGTTGATGAGAGAGATGGTCTTATAAACATTAAAGCATGGTTTATGCTCGAAGTACCATATATTGCAAGAGAAATATGCGAGAACAAATGTACTTGTCATTATGACGGAGAATTTTTTTCAAACATTTTCTTCGAAGACTACGGAGAGTATTTTCAAAATGTATTTCTTCGTTCATTTTTTCAACCGTTTTTAGATTTTTCTAATCCCAAGAATGCCAAATCATGTGTAATTATGTGATGTTATTGGTGTATAACTAGTATTACAATTGTAAAAAAATTTATTAAAACCATTGTGATTATACAGAAAAGGTACGCTTGCTTCTACAGCAGTGAGTTTTTACTGACTTATGTATGCTTAGTTATATATTACTCATTGAAAAGTTATTATTTTCTTTTGTGTTAATAGTTTGTGTAGTTTAGAATACATTTTTTGTAAATAAATCAGTTTATATAAGAAAAAAATTATGTGTTTTCTTTATGTGTGCATTGATTACTTGCAAAATAAATACTTCTGAAATTTTACTAAAACAAAAAGTGATAAAGTTAACATACGTAGACAAGATTTCAGATTCTCTTTTATACTTATCTTGTAAATTCTATTACCATAACTTAGACAGTTAGAAATTTGCCAAAAACTTATTGAAACTAGTATTATGAAAACATTAAACAACTGTATAGAAATAAAGTGGTCTTCTGATTAAAAGCATAAACCTAAGTACGTTAGGTAAGTTTGTCACATGAGAATTCACAACAGTAGTAATTTTTTGTAAAATGTACTTACATAAAAGAAAAGTATTTCCCACAATACTTAGTATAAAACGTAGTATTTAAAATTACCAGACATGTTTTACGTTCAAAAAATCCGAATAAAAAAAAAACGAATTACCATAATTTTAAAACATCAGAGTATTAACTTAGGTTATTTCTTGTAATTTTTCTAAAGTAATGGACTTGTGTATATTTTTTTTGTTTTTGAAAAATATCGACTAAGTGCACGTGTTACATATTTTACAGACTGATCTACTTAGACTTACAAATTTTAAATAAATGTATGTGTTTTTACTTTTTATACATAATACTTGTTCAAACTTAGTGCACTTTTGATTTGTGCATTTGCTACACATAATACTTGTTCAAGCTTAGTACACTTTTGATTTGTGCATTTGCTACACATAATACCTGTTCAAACTTACGTACACTTTTGATTTGCGCAATTGTTACCAATGTAAGGAATTTTAGGTATTCTATAATGTAAATCTTGTGTTGTAGGATTAAGAACAATTATCTGCACGAGGGATCTAGACCTATAGGTGGGGAGCCCTCCGTGGGGGTCATTCAAGGGGTCCTAACCCGTATTTACGCTATGTTTAGGAGAAAACCACGGGAAAACTCCGAACGGTTAGGTCGACGGACGCGAGATGGGACTCAAACCGGGGATCTTCACACTTCGCCCGTCTACCATTTCCAGTGACATAACCACTGTGCCATGGTGAGGCCTCTATAATGTAAAAATCTTGGAACATTTTATTTGAAGTAACCGAGTATTTTGAATCAAACACTATAATTTTTAAAACATAGAAGTATTAACTCAGATTATTTTTTATCCAAACTACTTGTTGAAACTTCGTAAACTTTTAATTTGGACATGTTCATGTGTTCTCATATGTTATGAAATTATTTCCAGAAATAAACTTAGTAATTCGAACTTCGTAAATTTCATAGAAGTAGTACGTTTAAAATATTTTTGATGTGAACGAACTTAATGTTTTTGTTCTGAAGTAACTGAACACACTACATCTGCTGAAGTTGAGATCTTTTCATTTTACAACTTACAAACATAGGAAAGAAAAGTATTTTTAGATAAGTATAACTTTAGAAAAGAAAAAAAGTAATGCTTCTCTATTTTTTAATTTTTGAGTTATGTGGTCAAACTTAGTATATTTTGAATTAAAATTGTATTTTATGTTCTGGCAGGACATTGAATATTTTCATGAAATGAACTAGCACATCTGTACTTTGTCAATTTCATAGAAGGTATGAACTTTGATATTTTCTTTAAATCTTAAGAACTTAATATTTTTTTTCTGAAGTGTCAAATATGTAGACATGAATTTTTTAAAACATTGTGTTATTCAACTTAGTACATTTTAGGTAATCTTTCAAGATAATGGACTTATAAATTTTTACCTTTTTAAAATCTCCACGAATGAAAATTAGTACATTTTATGTCTATACGAAATTAGACACTTACAAATTTTTTCAGAAATACCATGTAAAGATATTTATGAAATATTTTGTAAACTGCTTTAGCTGAACTTGTAATTTTTCTTTTTAGAAGTTTTGCACTTAGTATTTGTGTTAGTTATATTTTGTGTTCTTACAAGTTGTTAAATATTTTCATTCAATAAACTAACAGATCTACACTTTGTAAATTTCATAGAAGTGATAACTTGACATTTTTTAAATGTAACGACTTAGCGCTTTTTTTTTTTCTGGAACGCTTGATATGTTGAATCTTTTTTTTTTTTTTTAAACATTATATAATTTAACTCAGTGCATTTTAGTTATTTTTTTTTATTAAATACCACATGAATAACTTGCTGCATAAGCAAGTTGTAAATATTTTTTTTTAAATATTGGTATTAAAAACTGTTAAATGTATATATACTACATAAGTAACTTGTAAATATTTTTTAATATTGATATTAAAAACTGTTAAAAGTATATCTACTAAATAGAAATTAACAAACTAAAATATAAGATACCAAAAACTAAGAAAAACTAATGTTTAGCTACATACCACAAGAAATTGTGAGAATTCATAAAATTAACTGCTTGCATAAATGTTTGGGGTGTAAAATTGATCACCCCTCTCAAATAAGACGCACTTGTTTAACTAACTGCTAGCGATGGTGAAAAATAGTGTGACATTGGGAAAAAAAGGGAAATGCCTTCTAAGATGACTTTCATGTTGGAATATTTCACTAGAAAAAAACAAACAATCCTATGAAAAGGGTCGGACATTGCTTGAGTCTTGTGAAACAGAGACATCAGTAGGCGCCTGATGTCTCTGTTTCACAAGACTCAAGCAATGTACGACCCTTTTCATAGGATTGTTTGTTTTTTTCTAGTGAAATATTCCAACATGAAAGTCATCTTAGAAGGCATTTCCCTTTTTTTCCCAATGTCACACTATTTTTCACCATCGCTAGCAGTTAGTTAAACAAGTGCGTCTTATTTGAGAGGGGTGATAGATTTTACACCCCAAACATTTATGCAAGCAGTTAATTTTATGAATTCTCACAATTTCTTGTGGTATGTAGCTAAACATTAGTTTTTCTTAGTTTTTGGTATCTTATATTTTAGTTTGTTAATTTCTATTTAGTAGATATACTTTTAACAGTTTTTAATATCAATATTAAAAAATATTTACAAGTTACTTATGTAGTATATATACATTTAACAGTTTTTAATACCAATATTTAAAAAAAAATATTTACAACTTGCTTATGCAGCAAGTTATTCATGTGGTATTTAATAAAAAAAAATAACTAAAATGCACTGAGTTAAATTATATAATGTTTAAAAAAAAAAAGAAAGATTCAACATATCAAGCGTTCCTGAAAAAAAAAAAAGCGCTAAGTCGTTACATTTAAAAAATGTCAAGTTATCACTTCTATGAAATTTACAAAGTGTAGATCTGTTAGTTTATTGAATGAAAATATTTAACAACTTGTAAGAACACAAAATATAACTAACACAAATACTAAGTGCAAAACTTCTAAAAAGAAAAATTACAAGTTCAGCTAAAGCAGTTTACAAAATATTTCATAAATATCTTTACATGGTATTTCTGAAAAAATTTGTAAGTGTCTAATTTCGTATAGACATAAAATGTACTAATTTTCATTCGTGGAGATTTTAAAAAGGTAAAAATTTATAAGTCCATTATCTTGAAAGATTACCTAAAATGTACTAAGTTGAATAACACAATGTTTTAAAAAATTCATGTCTACATATTTGACACTTCAGAAAAAAAATATTAAGTTCTTAAGATTTAAAGAAAATATCAAAGTTCATACCTTCTATGAAATTGACAAAGTACAGATGTGCTAGTTCATTTCATGAAAATATTCAATGTCCTGCCAGAACATAAAATACAATTTTAATTCAAAATATACTAAGTTTGACCACATAACTCAAAAATTAAAAAATAGAGAAGCATTACTTTTTTTCTTTTCTAAAGTTATACTTATCTAAAAATACTTTTCTTTCCTATGTTTGTAAGTTGTAAAATGAAAAGATCTCAACTTCAGCAGATGTAGTGTGTTCAGTTACTTCAGAACAAAAACATTAAGTTCGTTCACATCAAAAATATTTTAAACGTACTACTTCTATGAAATTTACGAAGTTCGAATTACTAAGTTTATTTCTGGAAATAATTTCATAACATATGAGAACACATGAACATGTCCAAATTAAAAGTTTACGAAGTTTCAACAAGTAGTTTGGATAAAAAATAATCTGAGTTAATACTTCTATGTTTTAAAAATTATAGTGTTTGATTCAAAATACTCGGTTACTTCAAATAAAATGTTCCAAGATTTTTACATTATAGAGGCCTCACCATGGCACAGTGGTTATGTCACTGGAAATGGTAGACGGGCGAAGTGTGAAGGTCCCCGGTTTGAGTCCCATCTCGCGTCCGTCGACCTAACCGTTCGGAGTTTTCCCGTGGTTTTCTCCTAAACATAGCGTAAATACGGGTTAGGACCCCTTGAATGACCCCCACGGAGGGCTCCCCACCTATAGGTCTAGATCCCTCGTGCAGATAATTGTTCTTAATCCTACAACACAAGATTTACATTATAGAATACCTAAAATTCCTTACATTGGTAACAATTGCGCAAATCAAAAGTGTACGTAAGTTTGAACAGGTATTATGTGTAGCAAATGCACAAATCAAAAGTGTACTAAGCTTGAACAAGTATTATGTGTAGCAAATGCACAAATCAAAAGTGCACTAAGTTTGAACAAGTATTATGTATAAAAAGTAAAAACACATACATTTATTTAAAATTTGTAAGTCTAAGTAGATCAGTCTGTAAAATATGTAACACGTGCACTTAGTCGATATTTTTCAAAAACAAAAAAAATATACACAAGTCCATTACTTTAGAAAAATTACAAGAAATAACCTAAGTTAATACTCTGATGTTTTAAAATTATGGTAATTCGTTTTTTTTTTATTCGGATTTTTTGAACGTAAAACATGTCTGGTAATTTTAAATACTACGTTTTATACTAAGTATTGTGGGAAATACTTTTCTTTTATGTAAGTACATTTTACAAAAAATTACTACTGTTGTGAATTCTCATGTGACAAACTTACCTAACGTACTTAGGTTTATGCTTTTAATCAGAAGACCACTTTATTTCTATACAGTTGTTTAATGTTTTCATAATACTAGTTTCAATAAGTTTTTGGCAAATTTCTAACTGTCTAAGTTATGGTAATAGAATTTACAAGATAAGTATAAAAGAGAATCTGAAATCTTGTCTACGTATGTTAACTTTATCACTTTTTGTTTTAGTAAAATTTCAGAAGTATTTATTTTGCAAGTAATCAATGCACACATAAAGAAAACACATAATTTTTTTCTTATATAAACTGATTTATTTACAAAAAATGTATTCTAAACTACACAAACTATTAACACAAAAGAAAATAATAACTTTTCAATGAGTAATATATAACTAAGCATACATAAGTCAGTAAAAACTCACTGCTGTAGAAGCAAGCGTACCTTTTCTGTATAATCACAATGGTTTTAATAAATTTTTTTACAATTGTAATACTAGTTATACACCAATAACATCACATAATTACACATGATTTGGCATTCTTGGGATTAGAAAAATCTAAAAACGGTTGAAAAAATGAACGAAGAAATACATTTTGAAAATACTCTCCGTAGTCTTCGAAGAAAATGTTTGAAAAAAATTCTCCGTCATAATGACAAGTACATTTGTTCTCGCATATTTCTCTTGCAATATATGGTACTTCGAGCATAAACCATGCTTTAATGTTTATAAGACCATCTCTCTCATCAACATGTGTTCTATTCAAACAAGCATGTATCCTTTGTGAAGGATTATCCCGAACTCGGTCTAAACAATTAAATTGCTTCTTTAAACTTTTGTGAATTTCATGAGATACTATATCCATTAATTGATCTTTAGCCATTCATATTCACAATGCGGTTCACGGTAACACTTTTGCGGCTTTAATTTTAGTGTCATATGAGGCAGGGTGGTTGTGTACAATGTTTTTAGAATGCATTCTGATATTTCATTTCTCATTTCACAAAGTTTTAATACTTGGTCATTTAAAAGTATCAAAGGGATTGGATTTAATGTAAATGAATCTCCGATTTTGTAAATTTGTTGTAGGATGCATTTCCCATCGTCATTAAATACGGATAATTGATTATTACAAATAAAAGAGCTATTGTGATAACATCTAGTAAAATCTAATAGTTTTACAATAAATTCAATCCATGTGGAAGGGTCCATCATGACTCCCTGACTGGTTGGTATATAGTCTAATTCAGCATTCTGAATAAATTGTCTAATGTGAATCTTCAAGTCAGTTTTTTCATCGTGGAGCGAAACGTAGATAAGTCTTTCCAAGTGCCATGTACTATTTACAGAAGCATGTAAGGTATGGTAAGCATGATCCGCCCAATCGTCCAACTTTGGTCTTTTCGGCGCAGGTTCATAAATGCACATTTTGACGAATGTTAGGTTAATGTGTGGATCTGTCACATTAGGCTCAGAAGGAATACCATACGTTAAAAGTTTGTTGGTTGGGGGATATATCTTACACATTGAACCATGTTCTAATTTAATGGTAGTGGTTTCACAGTTCGCTGGTTTAAAATCTAAAGTTCGTTTAGATCCAAAACTTAGAATGCATACACATGATGATAGTTCCAGAGAAAAATCTTCGTTGTTACCGTCTTCAATTTTAGATTGCCCGTCAGAGGATAAGTTTACTTGTACCAAATTAAATTCATAATTTGTTGCTTTCTGTAGATATTCACGTAGTTTTTGCAAAATGGGTAACCAAGGGAAAACAGAGACAGTCACTCCAGAGAAACTGTAATTTATCCCCTCATCCGCGAAAGCAATTACTTTCCGAGTCGAAGTATTATCCTTTTCACTAGTTTGCAGAGGCTTTGCATCAAAAGGTAATTGCGATAGTTCTTGAAGTAACACATCAGCATCACTTTGAGTGTAAAACTCAGGAGTGTATTCAATGTTAAAAGTATTTTCGATCAATTCAGGCAAAGACATTTTTTAAAACACGGTGAAAAAAATCAATTAAAGTATAAAACTAGAAACACACGTCTAAAGTGGAGGTACTCACAGCATAATGTGAGCCTCGCATTCAGCCGCTTTATCTAACATAGATGAAATAATGTCTTCCCACTGGTTACAAAAAAATCACGTGACCATCAAAGAGGTCGTTTCAAGGTTATGCCGGTTCAAGGTCAAAGCTTCAAGATTAAGTTTAACAGAACTGGTTTGACAAGGTATTTTTATATGAAAAAAATTGTTCTCACTCTATCTGTGGTGGTGGTGGTAGGATGCATTTTTTTCGATCGCTTATACTAAGCCTAATTTAAAATAGTTCACGTTATGAAAATACACTGAGGATGTATTTTATCAATCATTCAAGTTATGAAGTAAGTGCATTTTTTTTTAAATATTTTGTAGTATACGCAAGTATATTATCTATTATTTGATAGTTATGTTAGACTTTTTTCAGTGTATTTGTAAATATTTGAATATGATGTCTTGATAACGTTTATTTTCTAAAATGCATTTCGCTTAATCGTAGAGATTTTTACAAGTATGATATTGACTATTAGTGTCAGTTATTCCTTTTAGTATTTTGTTTAGTAAAACTTGCAAAATTTTTTTGTTACTTTTAATATGTTTTGCACTTTGTTGATACATGATTTAGAAAAAAAAAGTTAATCAATTATTTAGTGAAAGCATGTTTACTGAACATTTGTGGTTCAATCTTTGTGCAAATACCTTATTAAAGGTAAAAATATACAGCAACAAGATGCGATGACACCATTTCCATCAAAATAATATTTTTTCTGAGTTAAATTTATAATACTTAACGTTTTTGAGAGATCTTATAACATAAACGAAACACATGTTTAGTCTGTATCTGTATAAATGCTACTTTTGTACTTAAAATATAAGCATTCCTATTATTGAATTGATATATTATTACTTTATAACTATAATATCTTGATAGTTAGATCTAAAACTGCAATTTCATCTACTCGCTTGTAACTTATTTTATCGTAAAGTTCTAAAAAAACGTATCGTAAAGTTCTACAGTCATATTAGGAAATTACCATGTAACCGCGATTTCCTGATCGGTTAGTATAAACCTAAACTTTATTTTCAATACTGTAGGATTTTTTAAAAAATCTAGCAGTACTAATACTTGCTTAAAAGGTTTAAAGATATAACCAATGTTATTTTATCACAAAATTCGCAAAGTCTCATCCTAACATTAAACATAATTATTTAATGTATTAAATAATTCTGTATTATTCTGTAAAAGGTTTACATTATAATGTGGTACCGGTTGTGGGTGGGACATGATATTTTTACAGGTATAAGAAGAATATAGCTATATCTTTACAGTATAGCTGTTAAGTCAACGGGTGTACTGTGAAGTTAACTTTTAGGGGTAAATCCATACAGTAGATTTCGCTTTCACTAAAATAGTTTCTAAGTTTCATTATTAAACAGAATTTTACCATAATGATTTTTTTTTTAAATCTGAAACGTATTTTCTTTATTTAGATGGTAGACATCAATAATTTTAACTATTTTTAGTTAACTGAAAAAAAAAATCTAAAGCTAAAAGAATGGTAATCCCTTGTAAATCTTCCTAGTTCATATCTGCGCAAAATTTTCTATGTCTGAAAAATTCACATTTAGAGTTCCAAAAACACAAATCCAATATTTTCTACGTCTGAAAAAGTAACATATACCATTTTATGGCTTAAAAAAAACCCCACAAAGTATCGTTATCCTAACATTAAACACAATTCTTTCTACTATTCTGTAAAAGTTTGCATAAAACATATACCATTCAACTAGTTAAAACCCAACTTTAATTTTTATCTTCAATAATGAAATCATTAGCTTGTATAATTTCTTTTACATATTCTTAGTTCGTATCTCAGCATAATTTTCTATGTCTGAAAAATTCACAATCAAAATTCTAAAAAACACAAATTAAAATTTTTTTTTCTAAGTGTCATCCTAACAATTACTTCCTATTTCATAATAACATCTCTTTTATACTTTGCAAGACGGTCTCTACATAAATAGTTGTAGTCAGTAATTATTAGAAAAAAATTAAACTTTTTTCCGAGTCCCCTCTATTAGGAATGATGCAAGAAAAAAAATCTGTACCCTTCTGTCTTATCTACCAACTGCCACTCAACTCCGTCTCCCCTGCTCCAACCGAATTCTCCTCCATCAGCTGTCATTCAACTCCACCCCTCCCCCCCTCTTAGCACATCGTGGATTATGTAACCTCTGCTCCACTGGAATGCAATCCGCAATCCGCCGGAATGTGAGTGGCGTGATACTCTCACTATCTCACTACTTATAATAGATTTTTTGAATTCTTTTTTATCTTTCTGTATTTTATTCATATATGAAGTTCAATATTTGATAACTTATACTTCTAAATATTTATAATTCATCATTCTTGTGTATTTCAGCAAGTTTTTTTCAGTTTATCTTAAAAGTTTAATAAGCTAAAAGTTTTATTAAGAAGAGAGCCTTATAAGATATAAATTTATCTAATAAAAAATTAAAAAAAAATAATCAAGTACCATTTGCAATGTAGTACAAATAATTTTTACTAATTTAATGACAATTAGTAAACGGCTGAAGTGTATAGGTCTAGGGTTCTCCGTTTTCTCTTCGGACCGTTCTAGAACCCCTCAAAAAGTCCACCGCCCAAGGCATGCCTTAATTAAGCAGACAACCCTTGTGTAGATCTGTCTTAACCACAAAACCTAAATAACTTTTATGACAATTTACAGTGAAAGTAAAAAGTTTGATATTTTTAATATTAAACAAATATCATAATCACTTCCAAACCGCATAATCGAGGGTGTCCTAAAAACACTGGCCTATAGTTTCCTTCTTTAAATGTTGATATAAGACATATAGAATGAATTACATAGTTATTTTATGATATCGAATAACATTTTCAGGAAATTAAATGTAAATAAATACAAACTTTTATTTTTTATACAGCCCTCTTACAAAAATTTCCAATAAGTAAAATATATCAAATATATTAATTAGATGATGTAGAAAGTTTCAGATTTTCATATTAAAGGTTTACAGATATGTTTCAATCACAGTTGGTGAGGGACAATAATCTTTGCAATATGAATAATAGTATAAATACAATTATTAAAACTATTATAATAAAACTAATTAACCATTAATTAGAATAACATTTTAAGACATTTACATTTTACATTTTAAGAAATGAGTTTTAAATCATTTTAAACCTACAATCTAGACAGTTACTGGAAGCAAAAATATGCTGTAATTGTGTATACATTATACTTTGCAAAAGGTGGGTAAAACGGTACAAAACTTGCTAAAATTTGTTCAAGAAGGTAAACAACAGTAAATAATATTTTGGGCAAATTTTATATGTATGTGTATGTGTGTGTGTGTGCATGTGTGTGTATATGCATACTTTCACACACCCAAACACGAATTAAAACAAATATTTTTATGTATAAGTTTTCCCCAGTAATTATCTATTTTGATCTAGTTTTGTAAAGTTAATAATAATAGTAATAATAATTTTTAAAAATTCCCCTAAACTAATACGGAGCTGAGCCCTTAAATGAAATATACAACATGGGCGAAATGGGCTGTGATATCTAAATGACATAATTTTGGAAAATTTTGCCCAACTTTTATTTAGAATTGCTTACCTAAGCCGTTAAAGAAAGATTTTTATTATTATTATTATAACTTTTTTGAAAGTGTGACATCGGCATTGACAAGCACGAATTAATATATAAAACTTCGCACAAGTTTTATCAAGTTTTGCACCGTTTTACCCATTTTTGCAAAGGTATATACTTACTTAATGTAAAACTTACTGTGAATTAATTCATAAAGGGTTAATTCAATCAAAGTCTTATTCAGAAACATCTGAAATATATTATGATTTTGGTTCTCAATTAATTTAGGTAAAAACGAAGAAAATGAAGACAGCTTTTTTGTAAATGAAAAATTCTATATGGGATTTGATACAGTAAAATCCCGCACAGTTCTCCCGTTCGATCCGGTGTACGCCTGCCTCTGTTTCGTGTGTGGGTGAAAATGGCGCTCACCCCTCTCTGCTTGTTATTTCAAACAGGGGAGAAGGAGGAAACTTTCTTTCTTCTTTAACTGTTTTTAGACTAAGTGGCTCAACCTGGAGAAAAGGAAGTGCATTTTTTACAGGACCCCTATTTTGCACCCACTTCTCCTGACCCGATGCGTAATTAATCACTTACTTCTTTTCCCCATTTTTAGACGAAAGCGGCCTAAACCAAAAAAAAAATGTAGTACCCAGAAAAAAAAATTCAGAGAGGGTCCAAACGGCGGGAGAGGCACAATAATAATTAAAAAAAAGCCGCTTCATCATTAGCACTACAGTGATATTAAAATCTAGCAGGTTTTTATCGTACTGTTGAGAAAAATCGCAACTCGGAAGAGGAGGTATCCAGACCCTTGGACTGTCCACCTATGTATGGCCTTTAAAAAATGCATTTCTTACCAATAATGTTACAAGTTTGTCTTTATTTGTTGAATGAATAGAGAAATAAACAAATATAGAAAGAAAAACTAAGTGCCAAAATGCAAGAACAGAGTCAGAGCAGGTTCAAGGATAATTAATGGCAAGGCATATTAATGTCGTTATCAAGGCGCATTAATGGCAAGGGGTCCGAACGCCCCTCCCGAGAAAAATGAAATTAATGTAAACATTTCGATTTTACTTCCATACAATGGATGTGTATGTGTATCTTCCACGTAACAGCCTCCGCCCTCAAAATTGCATTAATGCGTCAGCAGGACAGACTATTCATTAGGCTGAGATCGGTGTGAGAAATGACCGGACACGATCATTTTAGGAGCTTTGCAGTAACAAATCGAATGATTTTTTAAATGAAATTGTAATTAAACTTTTCAAAATGACTCAATATACAGGAACTATTTGTGGTATTTGTGAAGATTTTCTCTGGAAAGCGAGTTGAGCTTGTGCATTTCCACGAGAGCTGGGGTCCATAGGAATGTAGAAAAAAATGCGACGCATAAAAAAGACATCCCCCCTCGAAACAATAATTTTTATTTAAATATTGGATATAAACTTATTTTGTTTTGTAAACATGAGGATGGTATTGAATCGGATGTTGGGCTATCCAAAAATTATTTTGTCTTAGAGTAAAGGGAGTGGCTTTGGCGAAATTCGAAGGTGTATGAAATAGGGAGTAAGCCATCTTTAGAAAACTTTCGGTGTTTGGCTTGCTTTATTTTTATGTATTTATTTATTTACATTTTACAGTGTTTGAACACAGTCGAATTATTATTTCAAACAGTAATTGGATATATAATACACGCCAATATTTATATTTTGAGAATCCGCAGTTCTGATAAGTTATAAAAGTAATCACGGAAATTAAAAGCGTTAAATATAAAAGAATTGCTTTTGGCCGATTGAAAACACAGGTCAAGGTCACGAATGTCAGTAAACTCGTTCAGATAAAATAATTAGAATGGGGAGGATATTTGCACAAAGACTAGACGGTCGGAGTATCCGGGAAGCCATAACCACAGGCAAACTGAAAACAAAGGGTGTTTTCTGATACTTTTGTTCCACAAAGAAACTCACAAAATACTTGATCACATTTAAGATTATTATATCCCGGAAAAACATTTGAAAGTAATACGATAATGAATGTTTTATCCGAATTTTTTATTATTTATTAGATTGATTATTCTATTTAGAAAAGATATAGTCCTCTTATTGAGATTTTTAAAAACAAAATACCATTTTTACGAAGGTAGGTTTAAAAGTAATGCACGCATGCTTGTAGAACTCGAACGAAATGGCCTTTAGAAGTGCTTCAAGCTGTATGTGGAAGTAACAGTAACCCTCTGTACGCATGTGCAGTTTGAATGCGTTCATGTAGTGTATTTTGAAAAGCGAAAGTATAATTGCGCTAGATCTGCCTATCCGCAGTTTGAGTACTTATGAATTAATCCATTAAATACACGAAGTTAAAAAAAAATATTCAAACTAGTAAAGACCTTCCAAATAATGGAATAATTTTACAAGTATGTATTTTTAGAGGGGGAAAAACTGTATTTAAACTCATAGTTAAAAGTGCATTTTATTTTCGAAGGTTCTAAAAATTTGTATAGAAACAATTATTATTGAATGTATGTAAGCTTGTCAATTATATGTTTGCATATGGGAAAGGGTGGGGGTATTAGAAACTTGAAATATGTACCCATGAGCATTAACATTCATTAAAAAAAAAACCTGAGTTGTAGGTATATATAACTTTAAATATCGTCAGTCTCGCTATCTATTTAGCCCCCCACCTTGAATCCCCCCCCCTCACAAAAAAGAGAACTTTATATTTTGAGGGGCAGTTTTTCAGTATACTAATTTACTTGGAGATATTGATTTGTCTAGTGTTAACTCAAATTTGCTTATATTAAATCAAGAAAAGTTCGTAAAAGTTGTGTTTTATTTTACTATCGCACAAAACGTAGACATTTGCGCACCCAAGTGGCAGGAAGGGTTGTGATAAACCCCTCCCAGATCTAACGCGTGGGAAGTTATAGCTGTATTTACATCTAATTAGCGTCAGCAATCCCATTAACTAATTAATTCACACTAAAAATAAATTATAATATAATTAGCATTATTTATTTTTTCTGTTAATTTATCTATATTAATATAATAATGTGAGGGTGAAATCCTCCCCACAAAAAAAAAAAAAAATCTTTCTGGGTGCGTTAATGAGCATGGGGGCCCGTTATAACATTTGCTACAGGCCCCGCGCTGTCTTAATCCGGCACAGGGTTAGCACAAAAGATGAGCCGCGGCAGACTTGCTCCCGCAATAGGGAAAGTTGATGCCTGTAAAATACATTGACTTGCTACGGAAACGGATCCCGAAAACGCACATGTACGGCAGCCTTTAACGGCCTTTTACGTTCAAGTTCTGAAAAGACTGAAGGAGGCAATCCGAAGAAAATGTCCCACGAAATGGCAAAGAGGATGGTCACTGTATCATGACAACTCCTTCCCTCCCACACATCGATTATTCTGGCAGGCATGGCTCCGAGAAAAGAAGAAGCAGAATCACATAGCAATGTGGGGTCAAAAACGCAGTTTTCACTTACTGGTAATAATAATTTTATGAAAAGTGTTGAAGCGTTTGTCTAATTTCTTAAGAGCAAGTTTCATATACAATGGACTTGTCTCCGAAAATCTCATCCGTGAAATGAAATATAATTTTTAAACTATGAATTTTAGTCACATGTTTTCTGAGAAAAATACTAGTTTTTTTACAAACAATGGTGAGAAAGTTCACTATTGTTTGTGCATCCGTTCCAAAGTGATTATTAATAGCTACATAAAGACGACGTTTCCAACCTCACATTGCTTTGTGATTCTGATTCTTTATTATGTGCCCTGTCTCCCCTTAAATTTAGTAAAAACATTTTATAATCACTCTGTATATATATATACATACACACACACACACACACACACACACACACACACACATATATATATATAATGCTTGTGTGTGTGTGTATGTAGGTATATGTATATATAAGCTTCTAAAGCAAATATTTGTTCAGTTGAACCTACTATATTGTTAAAATTAAGTATGTAGTCAGGTAAACAAAATTATGTTTTAAAAGAAGCTAAAATATTGCTTGATTCAACAAACTAATGTTAAATCAACGGAACGCATTTTCAGTTTAATCAAACATTCAAACTTATTTAAAATAAGTGTTTTGTTAATGTAGTGTAAAAGACTAGAACGGTTAATCCTAAATTTTACAAAAGTTGAAACTCAGGGAAACAGAAAAATGTTGTTTTGCTGACACCGACTTGTGCTTCTATTGAAATCGCTGTCAGTTAAATGCTACCGTGGCTAGATTGTAAATACACTAATTTTAACACCACATCTGGAAAGAATGCAAGAATATACTTCCTTCCATATTATTGTTAATTTAAACATCGGATTCGGACTGAATAAAGAACAAGCGTGTACATTGATCACTCTTTACTCCATATTCCAGAATTTAAGATAGTGGCTAGCTGAGAATAATCTTCCTCTTACCTTTAAGTAAATGGATGCCGCTGTTTCGTTCTGGTTCCGCTTGGTTTGGGCATCATGCATTTTTCAAAATTACTCTTATCTGATGTGCGATCCAAGCGTAGCGTCCTGCGTTTTTCTAAAACAAGATACAATTGGAATTTTAAACGGAGTGCTTGATATACACTTTCATGCTGAGTGCAATGTTGTGAATATTCGGAATTCTGGCTGGCAAGTTTGAGAAAATTTGTGAAAATCAGGGACGTTTCTGAAACAATTTCGAAGAAATGTCTGCGAAACTCATATTTATATATGGTAGATATTTTTGGGAGAAAGTGAGTTTTGACGAATTCTTGTACTTAGATCGTTAACAGGAGCTACACTTTCTTGAAAATAGTAACTGACAAGACTTCTTTAATTTCGTATTGTATTGGATGGTAAAATGATTTTGTGCAAACTTTGCTATTGATAATGTGCGAAAAATCTATGTAAAACGAATAAAATATGTCGTATTTTTTTCATGTCAGATATACGTAAAAGTTTTTTCTTTCGCTGTTCGCTATGTTTACGTAGATCGTTCGTCGTAGCTGAACCAAATTCGTCTTGCAGACAGGAGACATTTATTACAGGAAATAGTTATTTTGTTTAGTCCGTTTTTCGACGATTGTGTGGCTCTGGCAAACTGAAAATTCGTCCAGAAACTACATGTTTTGTAACATTAAAAAGTCCAGAAAATGCTTATTAAATCTTCATTAAGAGCCTACAAATATTTTTCTCAACATATGGTTTTAAAAGTTAATGTCATTAGACATTTACCGCTCTAACAAGTTTTTTTAATATTTATACTTAGCAAACATGCAGTTGCTTGCCAGTCAGCCGTTACAGCCGGTGCCGGCATGGCCTTTAAAAATGTAACTTAATGGTACTAAAACGGCTGTCTGAAGTACCATGCTGGCAGACAAGCAGGGCAGCCCCACTGTACCGACTTCAAGACACACGCCGTTTATCATTACATTCAAGGTACTGGCAAAGCCTCCTAGAGAATTACTACAAGCCTAAATGCTCTTTCCGCGAGGGGATGTGACGTCATGACCCGGGTCCCTACCTCGCGCAACACCTAAGCACGTTCCTCGTTTGTTTTGTATTCGCTGTTTGCTTCGCTTTGTTAATTGTCATTATTTAATTCGCTAATTAAACCACGTAATTATATTCAGTAGTGTTTAACTTGGATTATAGCGTTACAGTGTCTTGATGAAGAACTTTATAACGTTACACTGCAAATTAAACTCGGAAATCTGCAACTGATTCCCCCCTCTCATTACAGCTGAAGTTCGATAAAAAGATTCCTGCAGCTTAAAAGAAAAAAATCAAAGGCTTCTTTAAACTAATTAAAATGAAGTCTGTTAATATAAATAAAATACGATTAAATAAATTAAGTTTTGCAAACTTTTTTCTTTTGTTATTTCCAAAGAATTCTAGTTAGCGAATAATATTCAAACTCAAAATTCTTTGGGGATAAGAAGGTTGAATTTTCGATTTATACTAACAATCGGGTACACAAAGTATGTTTGAATATTCTTAATATTCTCTATTTTTTCTTCGATTCTAAATTTATTGTTTTTTAAATGTATATAGCAGGGGCGTAGCCAAGGGGGGGGGTTAGGGGGGGTCACACCCCCCATGAGGAATTTTTTGCCATACAAAATGTATATTCTTCACTTCCTTATCAGACACACGTATACATACACACGAATATCACACACACGAATATTTATTATAAAACTGCCAAAACATAATTTTGTAATTTCTGTAGAATCACAATTGTTCTTAAAATTTATTAAATTGTTATTACCTTTAAATAATTACCTAAGTGAATTTTTGTACGAAATAAATTTAGGTAGATCTCCATTATTTTATTTAGTACATGGTATTTTATAAATGAAATGAATAATTTTCGCTACGCTAGCAAATATTTTTATTAATATTTTTTATAGATTAATTTAAACAGTTTAAGTATCACTGGGAAAACGAATACTTTATTTGCACGTATTCCCATTGTTTAAATTTTTATTTTAAAAATATAGCATTGCTTTAAACACCAAAATAATTATACAATTGTCATTTCAAAGGGTACAAACGGTTTTCTTTTTTTCAAGAAAGACTAATAAACCACTCTTATGAATATATGAAACCATATATACTTATTTCTGGTGCGCTACGTGTATAAGGTTAACCTGGTGTTCGCAGAGTCTAAATGAGACAAAGGTAGACGGTATGAGTGAGTTGTCGGTGGTCGATCAAGAAACTTTCCCCCGGCGGTTTTATGTAGCGTAGAGTGGAAAATCCATGAGTCACACAGAAGACTTAGAAAACAGGCAGACGGCTCAAATTCTGTAAAACTTACGTTTTATTTGACGTATCAGCACAAACAATTTTAAATGAAAAAAGTTCAATCTCATACAGAACATTGCTTCAATAAAAAGTAAACACCAGGAACTAATCTGATGGTTCCGGCCACACGGCGTGCCGGAGGCCCATAATAATGGAAAACAACCTCCTGTGACGGACAGCTATGGAGAAGTGTACTAAAAACTTTGAACAAAATTGGGCAGCTTTAATACACTGGCGAGAAAAAGATGAGCACTCATAAGTCACTTACCACGTGAAAACCACTGACCGGTAGGCGTCATACAGGGTGAATCTAAATTCTTGGACAAAACTTTATGAGGTAATAGGGCACATAATAAGGAATCAGAATCACATAGCAATGTGCGGTCGGCAACGTCATCTTCATGTAGCTGTTAATAATCACTTTGGAAAAAGTGCTGAAACAACAGTGTACTTTCCGACCATTGTTCGTCAGAAACTAATGTATTTTTCTCCGAAAACAGAAGAATAAAATTCATAGTTTAAAAATTCCATTTTATGTCATGGATGAAATTTTTGAAGACGAGCCTATTGTTTATGAAACTTGGTTAAGAAATTAGACAAACACTTCAATATTTTTCACAAAGTGATTATTACCAGGTAAGTGAAAACTTCGTTTTTGACCCCACATTGCTATGTGATTCTGATTCCTCATTATGTGCCCTATCACCCCTTAAAGTTTTGCCCAAGAGTTTAGATTCACCCTTTATATATAAAAATTTGAAACATACGGATTAAATGCATATAGCCAAGACAAAAGTGCCAGAATTTGGAGATCGCCAAAACAAAAGCCTTCAACCCCCGTGAGAAAGAAACGACGGACAACCGGGAGGCACCAAGAACCTACATAGCATAAGCTAAAGCGAAATTAATTTAGACGGGGAACCCCGAAATCTCAGACATACCGTCTCGCAAAAGTAAGAACATTTTATCGAGCCGAAAAACAAAGTGGAGATAGAGATTACGAAATTTACGAAATTTTGAAAGAAGAAACAAAAGAACATTATTTTAAGACCCGAAAAATATGTGAACTTCGTCACAGATGGGGCATC